>JAJJWN010000431.1:0-52173 GCA_021655885.1 Fusarium abutilonis
AAAGCACTTAGGCAGAAGCTTAAATAGTAAATACTAACCCTACCCTAACCCTAACCCTCACCAGCTTGAGATATTTCCTAACGCCTGCCTATTCCTATTCGCCCGCTTGATCTAGGAACTCGGCCTTCCGCAAGCTTATAATAAGGTCCTCAAGCATCTCAACTTCCTTTCCGGCAAGGCCGTTGCTGTAGACGAACGATCTACCCCGTCTTGTCTGAGTAAGATCATCCTCGATGCTGGCCAGAGGAATGATAAAGCGCTTATCCTCGCCCTCCTTAAATATCAGCTAATCCCAGAAGAGGTCCTCAGCATCAGCCGTCATCCTGGCCACTATAGTCCGGAGGTCTTCCATTAGGATCGGTCTGCCTATAAAGTATATTATCTCACCACTTTTGCTCTAAGACACCATAAGCCGGCTGCCTGTCTCCTGTGCGATCTTCCTTCCATATAATAGCAGGCTAAGTGTGTAACCTATAGGTGAGTATGTCGCTTTATATAGCCAAGCATCTCAGACCTTAGCGAACCGTTGCGCGAGATCCGCCATCCCTGCCCGCTCCCGGGTAGGTATGGCCCATTCACCCAGCAGCGCTCGACCCGTAAAGACGAGACCTGCAAGTACGTAGGTAAATAGGTGAGCCGGTCGCAGCTGCCCTATCTCTCCGTCGATTCCTAGCACCCCTACGAAGTGCCACAGCGGGCTCTCGAAAGGGTCCCCATCGAGCCGCTGCGTCCAGAATATCGCCAGAATCTCAAGTGTCTGCTCCTGTAGTCTGTCGTCGCTCGATTATTCTTCGTCCTAGAGACGCGACCAGAGCTCTTCGAGTCCTATCCGCTAGGCATAGGTGAAGCGGAAGCCATATGTAGCAAGCAGGATATCCTCCTCTAGCGACAGTACGTTAAAGTAATAGCATAAGAACCTCTTTACGTATATTAAGTATCGATCTATGCTGGTCTTCTCCTATAGAGCACCGAACGGTCGGCTGTATGCGTCGTGGGGGTGAGGGCTGGTAAGGAGCAGGCGGGTCATCAGCGGCATACTCTTTAGTCCGCCGATACACCAGTTGAAGAAGAGTCAATCAAGGACGGCGACCATTCGTTACAGCTTGTTATCGTTGCGGCTAGGCATCCTGCTATAGGCTTGGATATCGTTTAGGTTCCTTCTGGAGAAGTAGGCCGGCCAGCCAGTCTGTTTCAGCCAGTTAGTCGTCTTATGCCTTAAGATACCTTTATCTATAACCTTCTATATCTCTTCTTATTCTTCCTGCTGTAATGACTATCCTTTGGTGATGTAGGCGATCGTTATCTCGTCTTCTGGCTGGGTGGTTGTCGTTGCTGCTCCTCTTCCTCTTCTCCTTCTTCTTTTACTTCCCGCCCCTCTTCCTACTTTGCGAATGCAGAAGTAGCGGATCGCCCTCTTCGGACCGGTAAAGAAGGTCTGTAAATATACGGCGGCCTAGAGGTCCGCCTGGGTCTTCCTCTTGGCTGCCTTAGCACCATGCTTGTCGTTAAAGTGCATGCGTAGGCACTTCCAGCTCGGCGTTAGATACCCTGGGCAGCCCGGCCAGATGCATGCGAAACCCGGGTGGACGGGGAGACCCTCGACGGGCTCGGCTGGGTTGGCCGGGCCGTGCCGGGCCAGTTGATCCTCCCTTGGACCCTCTTCCAGTAGCGTTGACAGCAGGCCCTTGTGACGGCGGACGATATCGCTGCGGGCTTGATGGCAGAGATCCAGATAACGGTCTCTCAGATGGCCTGCTAGGTTGCGGATACAGACTGTATAGCCGTAGAAGGCGCAGACTAATAACTAATATTCTTCATTATATAAAAGCCAACTTCCTTTACTCCCTCGTCCTCCTAACCCTTCTGCTCTGCTTCTTATTGCCTGGGTATCGCTGCCAGTATTATTAGGTGGTAGGTCTAGTAGTAGGTACTGCTGGGCTATCGCAGCTATAATTAATCCTGCTAGGTAAAATATGAAACTGCAGTTTAATAAATATCAATTAAGATATTATTAATCGTTACTGGCTTTCTAAATACTTAAGATAGATAGGAGGTGAGAAAAAGAGAGGTAGATAGATAGACTATCCTAGCCTAGGCCCCCTCCCCCAGCCTCTTTTTTTTTTTTTTTTTCTCTCTCTCTCTTTCACTCTCTTTTCTCTTCTCTTGCTTTGCTTTTTCTGTTTTTCTCTTTTCCTGCTGATTTACCCTAAAAGACCTAGAGTGGAGACTTGGGGTTAATTCTGAGTTTGTAATTGGCTGCTTTAGGGGTTGGTATTTTAGGGTTGGTAGTTTGGCCCCCCTGTTGTCTATTCTGTCTCCACCCGACAGGCTTCTCCGCATGACCATTGGCCCGTGCCATTTTCAGAGGTTGGTAGTTTGGCCCAAACTACCACTGGCCTCTTGGTTAGGCGAAAGCACAAGACAGATAGAGCCGAGGACGGAACCACCAACATCCAGCCCAGCATCCACCAACAAGTCTGTAACGTACAAAGGAAATGTCGCTGCTATTACACAACGTACGAGATTATTAATCGCCAGAGCGCTGTTGGCATGGACAAGGTATACCTCAATCAGATAGACCACGCCAGACATCAAAACCAAAATTGAGCCACAGCCGATGAGGACTCCCGCTGGGACCTGCGCTGGCCAGGGGGTAGATGGGTTGGAGGTCCAAGCAAACCAAAATATGCCTAGCGGAACCTTTAGAGTGTCAATCAATCATATACGAGCCTTACGTACCAGCAGATAGGATAACGGAGCCGGCAATCATTGGGGGCAGGCGGCGTTCGGGAACATGAACTCCGGTTTCCTCCAGTCGCTGGGAGACATAATAGATGCTATGCAGAGCAATGACTATACACGCTACTATCACACCGATGACGATACCAACGAATGGTAGGCTTCCGTCGATCCCAGACCATCCGCGAGATGTGACGAAAGCAAGCGGATACATGGTCAAGGTGATGTATATAACTCCGTAAGCAAGGCTCATGTAGATGGTGAAAAACGCGAGCTATTACAAAGCATTAATAAGTTTCTAAATAAGGTTTTGGCAGACTTACTATTGGCTCACGAACGAACATCCTGGTTGGCTTCGTGAGATAGTTTTGAATGAATACTGACACACCTGATTCCGTGCGACGCGCTGGAGACGGGGTACCTTCCGATGACCCGCTTCTTCTGGTAATTTTACGCGCTCTCCGGCGAAGTATCACCTCTTCCGAAGTTTCGGGTGTGAGTAAAAAAGCGATAGTTCCGAAGAAAACACCTCCTATTAAAGTGAGCCATGCCGTCCATCGCCATCCTAGCCTCGCTGTAGCTATGTTTCCGAGAATTGGGCCTACGGTTGGCCCGCAAAAGACTGCAACACTGAAAACTGCTGTAGAAATTCCGCGTTCCGCTGGATTGGTGAGGAAATCGATGAACATGCCTCCGAGAATTGCCAGAGTTGAAGACCCTGCCAAGCCGGAGAGAAACCTGAAGGTCAACAGTAACCTAAGGCCTTGAGTCCAGAGGGTAACTGTCCGCTTCTCAACATGCTATATCCTGGATGGCAGGATAAGCAACTGGCCAAAATACACCGCAACCAAGATTTCCTGCTTCTCGATGATATAGTTGCAATATAAACGTCAAGAATGGCACTGTTGCATTAGATTTTGAATAGTGCGAGAGTACCAAGGTCTTGCTTCACGATGGAGTTGATATATATTCCATCTGTAATACCGAGCCAAATGTAGAGGAGAAACAAATGGCACACGAACACCGTTAGATTTCTTGTTCAATGCATGGCCTATACGCAATCAAAGAGCGAAGGAGAAGCTTTTAAAACTAGGTCAATATACCTTTCCAACTTAGTTATTCTGCGAATAGTTCTCAACCTACTGACAAGCACCATGCTTCGAACTGTAGAGCCATTAAGATATAAACCTTTTCTTAGTCTACTGAAAATAGTTAAGACCCATGGTGGGTGTAAGGCGAGTGAGATAGAAAATTAGCAAAAGGGATCATAGATTCGGGCTGATAAAATGTAGCCTCTGAGGGTTATTTGAGGATGGCCTTCACAATATGTTATCTAATTCTTCCCTGCCTCCGCCGAATGAAAGCAACGTGCCTGGGGCTGCTCTCAGTCAACCTATAGAAGTGGCACGTACCACGTACACCTTGTTTCTTGTCCATACATCTTCAGATAAGACGATCGCCACAAACCTGGTATTCAGTTATGCCGTCTTTTGCGCATGAGAGCTAACAAAAACGACCCAGTACGTCCATGAGCGCATCCACCCGTTCCTTGTCCCAAAAATACCTAGCTCGTGTCCAGGGCTCATCAGGAGAAGCTTTTTCCCCACTGAGGACTTCAAGGGATCGGCAAAGTCTCGCTTTTTCTGCTGGTGTATATGAACCTATAGTTCCCTCATGTAAACAAGCAGAAAAGCTTACTAATATAAACTGTTTGAGCTGAGCCTTGTTGGCTTTCTGAAGGTTCTGGAGAAGGCCATAGCCACGTGAAGAGAGATGTACAGCATATAGCAGCTCTTGATGGACTGTTCTCAAGCGAAACTGCCGCTCTGACTCAGTAAGCTGTGACGTTGCGTAACAGAGCTGGTCTTCAACCTGGTGGATAAGTCGACGATATCCATCAAGGACGAAGCGGAAGATTGACTGGAAAGCTCTTAGCTTCCAGTCTCTTAGCTTATCTGTTTCTGATATTGTGCAAAAGTTCCAGTTGCATAGGATCATATCTAGGCTCAATCTGGTCCGCAGCAGTTTAGCGTGACCATAATGTAGAGAATGCCGATGGATCTCAAACAGCAGAAAACCCTTTTCGAGACGATATACCTCTGAAGGAGAGAGCTTCACAGGCTCAAAGAAAGAATATCCAATGAGTGGGGACCCTACCTCGGTTGCCTTTTTCAAGTCATATGATAGCTTTTCCCATGCTTCAGTCGTATACTCTTTGATAACTTGGTTGGCTTCTTGTCTCTGAAGCTTGAGGTCGCAGAGGATAGGCAAACTACCCTCCCACATGGCGGGAGAAAGAGGCTGAGATTTTAGGATTGTTTTAACTTTAGACCTTAGCAACGGACCTGGGAAGGGATTGTCGCGTATCAGTAGGCGTAGACGACTAGCGAGTAAAGCGCGTGAGATCAAATGCTCGTTCTGAAACATTTCCGTCTTAAGTTGAGTTAAAAAGGGCTGAAGGATATAGCGGCGTGCAGAGAGAAAATACTGAAAGAAACCAGGGGATGCTACAATAACTGACCGAAGGTCGAATAGTGACAGCAATCTCATAATTTGCAGCACTAGTTCGGCTGGAAGCCTACATAGCGGCGCCACGTGGATGTTGACCTGGGGCATCTTGAAATGAAAGATGGAGTAATGAAAAGTCTGGGGGCGAAGGCCTGTATCTATACGTGGAGCCTGGAATTGAAAGTAATGCGAGCTTATTTGAGTTGTTTTTATATTTCAGCTAGAGCCTAGGTGTTCATCTTGAACGTAAGGTTTGTTGAGGAGTTAATGTTTGTCTGTGCCGAGAACCTTAAAGTGAGTCACAAGGTGACTCAAAGAGTTTGTCAATTAGCAGATTTAAGTTCATGGACAGACTGTCTAGTGAACCGAGTAAATAGCATGAAGTTTAACAGACATAATGAGTGAACAAGCTTTAGGCTGGTATCTTACGCTATAGACTCTCTCTCTCTCGTGTATAATTTATCCGATAGTTAGACAAAAACCTCTTGGTGGATCATGATTTATACTAAACTGTCCTTTTATATTAAGTGTTTTCTGACTTCTCCTCTATTATTATTGCAGATTCCGGAGTTTGTAGATTGCGGGACGGATTGATGAGGTGAAAGGGGTGGCGGTGTGGCAAAAGTGTCAGCACATAGGTAGGCGACGCTGAGTACGTATAATGAGGCTTGCATCTTCGGTGAATCTAATCTCCAGACACCGAGATTGTCGGGCGACAGGGTCACGCGAGCCCCAAGGAATACAATACAATCACAGATCACCCACTTTCCAGACACGACGATCAGACACAGGCTGTGCAGCAGCCTCAGCCCGAAGAGGGCACCAGGGGGAACCCGCTCGAAATTCGGGAGGACCATGTCCCCGAGACGGGAGGACTTGGGCACTTCGATGCCAGTTGTTCAATGGAGAAGTAAGACGTTGTTGATGACCTATCAACTCCAGAGCCAACACTCGTGTAGTTTGGATAATCCGAGATTTACGACATAGGTGCTGTTTAACCAAATAACGTGGGACGTATCGAGTAATAAGGTTAATGAGACGAATACTTCCAATTCCAATTCAACCGTCAAAACTAAACACCAGCCCCATTCTATCACTCCGACAAACCCTCCATCCAGGATTCGCAATACTGCACATTGTTCTCCTAGCGCTGCAGTTGGCTTATCGCCTTATCAAGGTGTTCTTCGTGTATCCGTCGCTGCGCTAATGTTGAGTACCCAAATGGATGTTTTCGCAAATAACGGGCCCGCGCATTACAATGTCTACATCTTGTGAGATAATTTAACAGAAAACTTGATGTCCTGTATTTACTTACCGGATAGCAAAGGGCACTGCACGATGGTAAAAGCCGTGAAGCGTGCGCAAAGCCGACAATGAGAGCCCCTGTGGATAACGGGGTACTGTTTCGTCACCCGGGAAAGAGTTTGCGTTCCAAAATATTTTGAAACCGGTCTTGAGTCTTTTCACACGGTCTAGACAGAGATGATATTGATGATACATCCTTTGGGCTTGTGGAGTGGGGTGAGGAGTATCGGTCTGTAGAAATTGACCATACTGAGCATTACGGCGAGACTGGTACTGGTATTCGGTGGTGACGGTGAGCGGTTGGTAGGCAAAATACCGTCTAACCATGGTGGCGTATTGTATTGAGAGAGCAATGATGATGGGAATCTCTTTTATAATGATGAAACGGCCAACAAGATGCTACAACAGATGATGATGTTTGTTTACTGGAAATTCAAAAGGTGTTGGCATGGCAATAGAAGAACTAAGATACAGATGGCAGGAGCAGACTTGTATACCGTAGCAAATGTACCTACTCTGCAGACAACTCCCAGTAGCAATATTTGTCGCGAGTGGTGATGAGTGCTTAGCGTCATGCAGGTCATTTAACAGCTTCCGATCTGGGTTAGTGTTCCATATTTAGGTTATAGTGCTTGCATGAACCACTGAGCCACTAGAACGGTGCCTGCTGTAATCTCTTATCCGCCTAAATCTCGGAAGCTGACTGATAGCCCGCTTGACACCTTTTTCCTTTTTCCTCAGGCCATACGTGATGCGATAAGATAAGATATGCCAATCTTCACCTTGACCTTCACGTTCATCTTTGCATATCTGCTCTCCGTCCCCGTTACTACTAAAAGTGTCATGGCTCCGCAAGACGGTCATGAAAAGATGACTACGGGTTCCACTATAATAAATGGTTGTCAAACAACTAGGAATTTGAAAACAACACATCATGGTTTTCCTCGGTCGCAGCAAACAGTCTGAGGCGCTCTGCGTGACTAACAATGTATGAATAAATCGGAAGACACGGGACGCTCAATACTAGTTGCCTGTGAGCCGGGTACATGTTCTCCGCGTCAACATCTTTGCTTTTGTATTTCAGGATCCGAATTTATTCTTCAACTCTACTATCATGCATCACAAGCAGAAGGATGCAAATAACATCTTCGGCCAGTCAAATTAACTGAAGGATTTCGTTGCTGAATGGGTTCCAGCTTACATATCGATTAAGTAGTGACTGCAATACGGCCAGAATATATCCTGTTTTATATAAATATTTCACATAGACGCCAACTGTATCGCCAAAGTCAATGGCGGAGAAAAGAGTGGTGTTGTTAGAAGTGGATTGGATGGTATGAAACTGCTCAGTATTCTTTTCAGTCAAGAGAGAGTACTAGGAGGCCCTTATGCCCGGTCCTTGTTCTTCCCAGCGCAAGAAAACGCCCATGTGAACAATCAGCACAAGGAGCCATAGATAGACCGCCATGATGGCGGGGACTACCTAGCCGACAGCTTTTCGATATGTTATTTATTACCCATCGAACATATAAAGATGAAAACCATGGGAGGGATAGGTAACAAATACTGGAATACTCAGTATGTAGTAATCCTGGCTGACGGCCCTCCTAGCCAACACAAAGCCGCCCCCAAGATTATTTGCTTGGTCCTAAGCCATATAACCCACAAAGCCATCAACAAAAGAAAATCAGAAGCAGTACACGCAAGTTGTACATTTCGTTATCTTGACGCATGTTATCCCAAGGTTCGATGTACTTCCCATCACACGTCTTGCTCAACCTCCTTGTGATTAGGTTATCCTGCAGCCGGCGTGGAGCCCGAGGCAGAGCGATTTGGGGGAGACTGAGAACCCCTGATATTCGAACCTGAGTTGTTAAGGCCAGCTGACTTCATACTGCTATTTGAGTTTGAAGCAGGGATCCCAGAAGGTGAGCTAGTTTTGCCCTTCATTATTGACTCTTTGAGCGCAGCCAAACCGGGTAGACTAGGTGCAGTCTTAGCAGATGTCAACGAGCTCTCACTGGCTGACTCAGTCGGTCCCTTTGGCGTTGTCAATACCATCTGATCAAGTAGGTTGACAGGCGTTTTCTCCTTCTTGAACGGAAGAACGGGCTCTTGTTTAAACATAGGACTTGGGGTGATCTTGGCCAGACTGGTGGTAGGGTTAGGTGCAGCAGGCGCTGCGGCGATCTTGAAATTCTTCTGATCAGGTAGTTTGGCCTTTGGTAGCTTCATTTCAACATTCAATGCTGCTTTCTCATCATCATCCAAGAGAGAAATTGACTTATCTCTATTGATTGGACGAATGGGAATACCGTTCTGAAAGGCCACACCACGAGCCCCAAATGCGCCAAACACTTGCAGATTGAGCTGAGAATCAATATCAGGAACAGGCCCTAGCTCGAGAAAATCATGCAAGGTGGTATGCTCAGCATTAGGCATGGGTTAAACCCTGTTCCTGTTATGCCCCGGGATATATCCTACCTGACTCGACCATATTGGCTGGTAACCACCTTCACTCGTATAGAGTTCAGCAATAGGGAGGGAGTCAGGCGCTGTATCCATGCAAGTCCATCTGATCAGCTGATTGTCTTTGAATGTAACCAACTTAGCGTCCGTCTCGCTGAAGTGTTGGATATACTTCCCGACCTTGATACCAAGATCCATCAAGATTAATTGCTGGAAGAATGCTGAAATAAATTTCAGGCTGCGGTCCTTCTTCTTACGTAGGTCTGGGTGAGGCTCGTCCAGGCAAAGCACCCAGTCTGAAAGTAGACGATCAGATGGTTGCGAGTGGAGTGACTTACAGGTAAACAAAAGGCAGCGCTCCAAGCCAGGTAATGTCATCGCAGCAGGGTTATATGCAGTCGGTCAATCGGGGACTTATGAAAGATAAGGAACAAAGGGATTGGTATGTTATTTCTAGAGTTTATAAGATGCAGGTTAGCCATATGCCTAAAGATCAATAAGGATTTTAGAGTGAGTCTCATGCTTACGTTGTATAAGATGGTGATCTGGGAACTTGGATTGGAGGGGGAAAGAAGGGCTTAGGGAGAAGATAATGTAAATAGCAAGAGTAGGGAAATAGTTTGTACAGAGCGACCGGGAGCATCTGATCATATAGTTACGGCCGGATTGACTCACAGTTGGGCAAAAGGCAGCGCTCTGGTATTTTAAGAGGTTAAGGGAGATAATGGTGTGAAGGTGAAAGGAAGGAGAAGATGATTTCAGAGAGTTGCGCTGAAGATGCAACAAGCAGGCCTGTATCGCCACTGTTTGATCAGATAATTGCGCTAGAAAACACTTACATTTGTCTGCAGTTTGGCTTGCAAACCAATCTTACATGCAATCGAAACAATTGTCTCAAATAACGAGAAATAGCCGAACGGTCAGGAAGTAGCTGCCTCAATTGAATGAAAGAGGATAAATTAGGGAAGTTAATAAAGATAGAAAGGGAAAGGAAGTCTGTTGTGCAATTGAAATCCCCTGGTGTTATTCAGTTGTTCGGTTTGAGTGTGAATCATGCTCTACTTTTCCCTGCTGCTGTTTAGATACATCTTCTGCAAACCCTCTTCTCATTTAAACCACCTTCTATCCTCTTTCGACTTGTTTCAACCTGCAACCCTTACTACTATTAGGGCCCGTCTCTTTAATATCCCTTTAATTAGCCTCCTTTTGCAATTTACACCTGTAATTTTTACTGATTTATTACTTGCTGCTGCTCTTACCTACTGGTTATTAATTCCTTTTCTTAATGCTAACTGTTATTATAACTATAGGTAATATTTACTTATATTTAATTTACATAAGTAATTAAGATAGCACTATTATATATAGAGGTAGCCTATATTTCCCTTTAGCCTTTACTTATATTTTTTAAAAAAGTAGGTTCTTATAGTTAAAACTAAATAAAAATTATCTATAATATATTATTATATAATTAGGTAATTTTATTTCTTTTTATCTTTATATTTTATCTTTATATTAAGTAATAAATATAACCTTAATATTCTAAAAATTTTAATATATTTTACTTTAGTTAATATTAATTCTTTTTTAGCTAGCTTTAAATTAACAGCTATTTAATTAAATTTATACTAAATACACCATTCACCGTCGCCTGATGTTCTTTGATTTGGTCTGGTTTGCCTTGCTTTACTCTTTCCGCTGTCCATGGTCACTCACGCCCAGCGCCATGTCGATCTCGACCCGCACCACGCGTTCGACCTACCAGCCCCGGAAACGTAGCAAAACATTCACTGGGTGCTGGACATATCGAACGCGCAAGGTCAAGTGCGATGAACTACGATCGCACTGCTACCAATGTTCACTGAGAGGGCTCGAATACGAGCGTTATGGCATTCGGCTCCAGTGGCTTGCCTCCGAAGCTAGGGATTCTGTTTACGAGTCCTCGTCTGCATCTCGACCTGTCCCTGTCAGGTATCACCGAAGTATGATGACTCTACTAGGTACGTAGTCTCTGTTGGGTTTAAAAGCTTGACTGACCTAGTGTAAGATAGCCTGTCCGCAGCCTGCATTTTCCCCTCACGAAATCGACACTATCATGTTGGCTATCAATTCGATAAGTCCTGACAGCATGATAAGATCTTACTCCGTGTCTAGGCCGAGCCGATGCCGCTTAGCATTAATAACTGCAGGGAGTTAAAAGCACCAGAAATAATTACTTTACGCTATACCTATACCGTCTTAATAGCTTTAGAAGGTAAGGCGCTAGTGCTATAATGTAAGTCGGCTATATACTTTAACTAGGCCTAAATATACTTAATATTAATTGCCTATAGCTTTTATACTATGCTATTATATTTATCTTACTTTATATTAAAAAGGATTTTAATTATAAATAAGCTAAAAGATATAATAAGGGGCTAATAATAAGTATTATATATCTTATAGATATATATATATAAGCTATAATATATACCGTTAGGAAACTAATATTATAGTATATTATAGCTGCTTTTTATATAGTTATAATTAATATTTAGGGCATTAGGGTCTGCCTATAGGAGTTTAGGGATTAGCTATATAAGGTCAAGCGACTAGGCTATAGCTAGCATTATGGGATTATCTGAGGTATTCGTGGAAGGGGGCGGCATTGATATTTATAAGAAACCGCTGAAGCCGTGACCGGGAGTGCCAGCGGGAAGGTAGTTGTTGTGCTTAATCCTTTGAAAGATGGAGCGCATGTTAGAGGCTCTGTAACGAATTAGCCATTGCTTCTTGTTTTCATTGTGGCATGAAACGGACGTTACCCCCAAGACTGGTCTCCTGTCACTTCAACATGATAATTCCCGTCGCTATCGCTGGTCTTCTGCGGCTACAAATTCAAAGTCCGTTTGGCCCAGCCATACATCAGGGACAGTGACATCATTGCCAAGAGACTTTGCGCTATCCCGTTCACGTGTCTTATAAAGCGGTTGTAAGTGTAAGGAATGAAGCGTTGGCACTCAGTCCGGCAGTTCTTCACGGCAGTCTTACAGGCTTAAGCTTTATATCCAAAGAGACTGTCAAAGTGGAAATTAGAGATGTAATAGATATATTAAGCTAAATATTATTTTCTAGCAATATTACTATACGGCAGTCTTGATTCCATTTATCTGATTATCGGAACTGGAATTAGTATATGGGATCCAGCCTTGTAAATAGCCGAGGTAGTAGGCATATCTATATAAGGGGTGGCCGAAAGGATTTAGCTTTAACAGAGGATTTAGGCAGGGATTAAATCCAGTGCCAGAAGCTTCCTACTGAAACATGTTATTATAAACTCCGTCGCATCCGGTGCATGCATCTAATCTAACGCCCGTTAGATATCGGGAGACAAGGAAGGCCATAGTATGGAGGTCGAAGTTATACTCACATCCCGTTTATAATATTACACGACCCCTGGAACGTCGTCTCCTATACTTCATACTCACCATCAGCTCTTCCACGATTCATAATATACCTATGACTCAACATGCGTACTACAGCTTTACTTACCCTGACCCGATGTGCGGCAGTATTGGCTTCGGAGCATCACCCCGCCCTCACCCTTAGATCATCTTCGTCTGATCGGGGCTGCCAGTATCATGCCAATGCCGCTGATGAAGAGACATTTGATTACATCATTGTGGGCGCTGGTACAGCTTGCATAACCCTTGCAAACCGACTAACAGCGAGCGGAGGTAATTGATTTCATTCGCCAAAGGTTTCATTCATCCTACCGTAACTAACAGCCTTCCGGATTTTCAAGTCCTTCTGTTAGAGGCTGGCCAGCTGTGAGACTCCAACGGTCCCGAAGTCCCTCAGTAAAGATAACTAAAGCTTGATAGCGACCAACATGAGGACTTTGTTGCGATCCCTGGCCTTAGTGCCACAGCTGCTGGAGCCCAGTATGACTGGAATCTGACGAGCTCTCCATCTCCAGCTACAAGCAATCGAGCAATCCCCCTTCCTATAGGAAAGGTTTTCGGTGATAGTAGCACCATCAGTCAGATGATCTTTATCAGAGGGTCTGCTGCCGATTTTAATCGCTGGGAAGAATTCACCGAAAGTGGCTGGGGATAGAACGACATGTTTAAGAACTTTATTAAGGCAGGTTTCCCAAACTGCTCTGTTTCTCCTAGGCCTAACTCATTATAAAGCGAGATCTTTACTCCTCCTAGCAGCGACATCGTCCAAGAATTTGGGGCAACTTGGGACAACTCATTTCACGGCACTGAAGGTGCTGTTCATTCCAGATACTCTCCTTTCTGGTGGCCTTCTGTTCGTAAGTGAAACCTACTTGTGTTTGATATTCAAACAGCTAACGTTTCCAAGAAAATGCGGTAGCCGCAGCTCGGGAGCTTGGAGTTCGCATCTTGAGAGACGGCACGGGTGGTGACAATGCCGGTGGCTTCTTCGCCCCGCATTCCCAGAAGCCTGTTGAGAACATACGAAGCTCTGGACGCACTGCGCATTATGACGCTGCAGCTAAAAGATCCAACCTGAAGCTCATCCAGAATGCCTACATCACTAAGATACAAGTTGAGTGCGACCGTGCTGTTGGTGTCAAGGTCGGTGACTGTTGGTTGAACTTAGCTATTTTAAAACTCACTATATTAGTTTATTCACGGTCAAAACTCAACCAATCAGGTCGTCAAGGCACGGAAAGAAGTTATCCTTTCTGCTGGCTCCATCTTCTCGCCCCAGATTCTTCAACTTTCCGGTATCGGTGATGCTACCGATGTGGCGGCTCTTAACATCACATCTATCGTCAATCTCCCTAGCGTCGGCCGTAATCTACAAGATCACCCCGTTCTTACCACTGTTAACTCGGGTAAGTTTATAAAAGGCTTTCTGCTGTTGTTTCAACATTCCTTCTTTCTTTCCTCCACTTTTCAAGGGATCACGCTAAGGCTTTGTAGTTACCTCTCGTGTTAGTTCCGCTAACTTGACTGATCCAACCTTCGCGAGCGATATAATGGCCCTGTATAAGAGTAACCGGACCGGACCGTATGCTAACCCCACTGTTGAATTCATAATGTTCCTTCCTACCTCAAACTTCAGGTTAAATGCAACCGCATTATATCAAACGGCTTGAGAATAGAACGCTGGCCATTTCCTACCCGAAGACACCCCATAATTTGTTCTAGAAGGCTACACAAAACAACATACCCTGCTGACCGCCGGTCTTGCGTCAGACACCCATACCCCCTCGAAGTGTTCTGGGGCGACGGCGTGCTTGCCTTCGGCGTGCAACATCCATTCTCGCGAGGCTCAGTTAAGCTTATGTCAAAAGACCCCCTCGAGCCCCCGGCCGTTGATCCTGGTTTCCTAACGGACCCCATCGACATGGCAATTATGGTCGATGCAGTCAAGTTTGCCAGGGCTTTTGCGGCCACTGCTGCTGTGGCATCCCTTTCTCCTGTAGAGATCTTTCCGGGGACTAACATTACAGCTGATGCAGACGATAAATCATTTATTAGAGAAAACATTAGATCCTTTGCTCATTACGCCAGTACTTGCAGTATGGGCCCTCAAAGGGCTGGAGGAGTTGTAGGTGACGACTTTCGCGTTTATGGGGTATAAAACCTTCGTGTCGTTAATGCCAGCGTTATTCCCCTTCTTCCTGCTGCTCACACCTCGACTACCGCATATGCTATTGCAGAAAAAGTATGTTAAGCTATGAAATGGGCGTTTGACAATTATTTATTAACTACTTATACCCTTATAGGCTGCTGATATTATCCTCTATAAGCTGCCTTTAGAGGTTGTTTATAAGGAAACATTAATAGTATAGATAGCTGTGCCTATATAACTTGCCCTTATTATTTAAACTATATAAAGCATAAGTAATATTTACCTTTATATTACTAAATAACTTCCTATCTTCTAGTTATATAAACTTTCCTTTTATATCAAGTAAGAACAATTTTATTACTATTCATTCTTCCTTACTAATAAGGTATTTAATTATCCTCTACGTAAGTAGAAACTATCCTGCCCCTTACTCCCATTCATTAGGATCAAGAGCAAATTTAAAACTCTATCTCAAGTTAGTAATAGAGATATGGCCGTGCATAAATCTTAACGACTTACATCCATGTCAATGCTTGCATCTGCATCATCCTTATCTTGCATTGACAGCTTGATGATCTGCGTCTTCTTTTCCTGCAGCTTCATAACGGTCTAGACTGATTTAGTCAACACGTCCCTTAGAAAGCTTGACCATCGTTACCTGCTCCACAGATCCAGTCATGGTATACTTGAAGATGGTTACTGGTCGCGTCTGTCCCATTCTGACGATTCTTGCAATAACTTGCTCCTCGATGGATGGGTTCCACTGCGGTTCAACGATGTGCACCATGTTCGATTCTGTCAGCGTGAGTCTAATTGAATGTTGGCAAATCTTTTCTAGCAGAGTTGCTCGCGAGTGTGAAGTTACCCAACAGCGCCTGTGTTAATAGATATCAAAAGTACCCGGACACTCGGATCTTGACGGAACTTGGAAAGCAAAGCTGTTCGTCCGGTTAGAGGATTACGTCCATCAACCTGAACAAACTAGATTCCATTATCTGACAGCATTCTCGCCAAAACGTCAAGAGTGTCTCTCCAGCTAGAGAAGACCACGCTATTCAAGAATTAGCTAAAAAGCGTATCATTAAAACTAGTGCAAGTCACCTTTTTGAACAAGTTTCCAGACAAGAATTCTTGATATTATTGACGACTGCTGCCATCTTCGAAGATTGTTCCATTAGCTCATTACTTGATATCAAATTGCCGAACATGTTTGTCGAGAATCCTGTTACACCCATTTGACTCGGAAAGGCTGAAGCCGAAAAAGGTTCTGGAAGTAACGCTGCCGTGAAATTCTCATCATTTAGTTCAAACAGTCTGCCGCAAAGAGGGCAGCTATCCGAGGTATCCAGTAAGAGACCATCCTTTTCGTTCTTGTTACTACAGAAATCGCATGTTGGCTCTGCACTCGGAGATCGAGAGGACTTCTTTTGTACCTTGGGTACCACCAGTTGGTTCGCACGTACAGAGTTCGTGGTATTAATCGGGATAACACCGTGGTTACAAATCCTCCGGAGTTTCATTATCGTCGAGAATAAGACGTTGGGCTTCTTCCGGCCCATCTCTTGTCCGGCTATTTTATCAAATTCGTCTCGACATTGTTCAAGGATCTCTGTGAACCTGGCCTTTTCAGCTACTGTTGGGGTCACCGTGACCTTATGTGTCGTCACATTAGGAAGGTTAAGTTTCGTTTCAGTTCTCCTGAGACAAGACGCTTTAAGAATGATCCTGAGATTCCGAGACGCGTTGATCACAGATACAGAATCTTGTCGAAAAGGGTCAATGATATGCTGTTCGAAAAATTTCGCCTGACAGAAGGGTTCGAAACGGAGGAACTGCAATAGTGCCCTGAGATCGTCAAAGCTGTTTTGTATCGGTGTACCCGTGAGACACCAGCGTGCCTTGCTTTGGAGTGATAATGCGGCCTTGAAGAGTTGAGTAGATGAGTTTCGTATTTGATGAGCTGTTAGACATGTTAGTTGGATAGTGGAAGCTTTGGAATTGCAGTTGGCGATGGCGCTGCGACTTGCCTTCGTCTAGGACAATCCTTGACCACCTGACTGAATCCAGGATTCTGGATTTTTTATCCTTTTCTAGAGTGTGATAAGTTGTCAAGACAATGTCCTTTCCAAGAAGTAGTTTAGCATCTTTGACTCGCTGGTTCCCGTGGAATGTTGCCGTCTTCATTGCTCCTGAGCTGAACCGCCTGCGAGCTGTTAGCCCTGGGAACTAGTACAGATAAGCTGTATGGTTAGCCAATCACCGATCAATCTCATTCTGCCAAACGTCAAGAACCTCTTTAATGATGCTAGCAGGGTTCTAGTTTGATGGTGTTTGGGTTCACACACGTCGAGACGGAAGAACAATCAGGGTCGGATGTAATGGTATCGTTCAGTCAGGGTGGCTTCAAGATAGCAGATAGGTTCAATTGTATTGCTAGACTTCAACTTGCAGAGCCTTCTCCGCAGGCTCCGCGCTGGGAGATCATGAAAAGGGGCTTAGGTCCGGAGGAACGAAGGCCCGATCCTAGTCCGGCCCTTTGCCTCATATGGATTAGTCCAATATCCTTACATCGGATTCGACGACGAGCCTTCGTACTCATTGGTGCCTTTTGTATTCGTGTAGCTCATGGAAGATGATCGAAAGTTTTTCGAATACAGGATCGCACTTAGCATCGTCAATGTTTTGCCAAGGCCCATAGCATCTGCAAGTATTCCACCACGCCCAGGTGAGCTTTGATGGGATATTACGCTAGCAAAGACATATATAATTCAGCCTGATACTCACTCTGAGCGCCATTTCGTGCTAACTAACCTGGGGTTGATTGCCGAGAGCATTGTCCTGTGCATCTGCTTGACTGCATCTAAATCCTCTCTTCGGAGTATAAACTCGACGCCCTGTAGCTGATGACTATCAAAGACCCAAATTAGCGAGGACCGAAACCAGGTGCCTATCTCTCGACATAGCCTGTAAGTCATACCTTCTAAGTTTTGTATCAACCAGGAACCCGTCGAGGGTACTCTCCAGGTTGTTCATGTCCAGACCAATCGAGGAGGCATCTCCAACCCAATCGTTCAAAGATTCCAGAACATCACCGATCGCCCGCGAGGTATCTAACTTGGAATCTTTGATCGCTGGGCCAATGAGGTGTCTTAAGCTGGTCTTTTCGTGTTGCGGGTAAAGGTAGTGAGGGTTGATGTAGGGGATCCCCGGCTCAAGGAAGACAGGGTGCTGGAGATAGGCGTCATGTTTGGCTATGATTTGGCCGATTTCATCCATCAAATGCTTGGGACCGTGGAAGTTGACTGTGATTTCAACAGGGAAAGGCTTTTGGCCGGACTTCCTTCCTCTCGCTCGGAAAATCTCTACTCCAAGGACAGCCGTGAATGCTAGGCATTTGAATTTGTCCGCCACCGAGGTCAGGATTGAAGCTGTGAGACAGTCCAGAACTGTTGAATTCTTTCGATTTCCGTCATCGTTAGTGCATAAGTATGCAGTCCCGAATTCAAACTGGACTGGAAAAGCGCAATATCGTGACCATGGTAAGATGTGGTTTGGCGGCTTAGTCTTTGGGTTAATCAAAACCTGCGCTCTGCAAAGCTATACCGAGTCAGTCTGTATCTGCAATATGTCAGAAGAGGCTAACGAGCGGATTCATACTCATCGCGCCATAACAGATGTCTTCTGTTTCTGAAATCTGCTTATATGCCACCTCATTTATGTTGTCCAATGCTCTCAGCTGGTCTACGTCCATTCTGTCATCAAACGAAGGAATAGGGTTAGATTCAAAGTAGAGAGGAGATAACCTAGGGCCTCTTTTCGAGCGAGAGTCATCCTCTGCACATGTCTCGCCGCTTCGGCGCCGTTTATGAGGTTGCAGCATTGCAAAGTGCTGTAGCAAAGCTTGACCTATAGAAGTGTGGGTAGTGTCGCTAAGCAATCCATCCGCTTCCCAAACACCGACATATAACATAATATTGTAGGCTTAGGGAAAAACGCCGCGTTTGAAATCTTCCGTGGCGGTGAACGAGCTGATGCTGCTGATCAGGCTGGATGTGGCAGTGAAGGACATGTAGCAGGCCACAGCCTCCGCCACTTATCAAATGTGCACCAGTCCCGAGCTACCTCTAAACGCCTGGGCGGAGTTGAGCTGATGTTGATTCTGCCTAGCCAATGGCAGGTTGCTTTGGCATGGAACATAGCCCATGGACAAGTTGTGAGGCTGATGCCTTGTATGTTCACTCCACATTCGCGTCTTGTAATAATTCTTCACCCTTCTGTTTCATTGCCCTTTGCTGGCAACGCACTTGCTTTGAACACACCAAAGTATCAATGGCATCTACCGGTGCTCACGGCTTTGAGAAATCGTTAGAGAAATTCAAGAATGAACTCTCTAGCGACGAAAAACGAGATTTCAATGATGTTAGCCAGGAATCCCTCAAGGACGCGATCCAAAAAATGCAGCTCCAACTCGGGCGTGAGAAGAGTATGTGCAACTTTTCGAGAATTGAAACGTTTCTGCATGCGATGAAGCACTTGGAAGAGCTAGTCACGATTTTCCTCAATGTTCATGAGATTTTAGCATTTGTTTGGGTAAGTAAACCTGCTTTACAAACGTTTCTTGAACTAATATCATACCCAAGGGCCCAATCAAACTTGCTCTCATGATTGCTTCAACTTGGGCAAAGTCTATCCGGCAGCTGTTGGATGCTTACTCCGAGATTGGCGAGGCATGCAGTAACCTCTCGTATTTTCACAACCTGATCAAGAGTAAAAATCATCCTCGACTCACGCAAATTCTTGAGGATTATTTCTCGGACATTCTCCGCTTCCATCGCTGTGTCTTGAATGTTTTCTCTCGACCAAGTTAGTTCTCCCCATCTCCTTCATATTTCGTGACTATTTACTGATCACCTTCAGATTGGAAGACGTTCTTCAGAGCCGCATGGGGTAGTTTTCGACACAAGATTGAGCCAATCATCCAAAGTCTTAAACGCCCGACAAGAAATGCTATCCGATGATAGACTTCAATCCCATGCCATCTTGGAAGAGGTCCCTAACTCTGGCTTATATGCAAGAGACCAGTTCAAAGAAGTACAAACGGGCCTGCAAGATATCAGAAGTACTTTGGTTTCCGATCAAGCGGCAACTAAGGCCACTCAAAATCAAGAGATGAAAGCCTTTTTGGAGAACAAACTGGGTATTTCTAGTTTTCCATCAAATCAACTAGAATCCCCAGAATTTAGCATCGCGTCTTCTGGAGATTGGATCTTCTCTCACCCCACGTTCCAATCATGGGAAACGGCGGTATCACAACAGGGCAGCGTCCTATTTCTTAACGGCTCCCCTGGTACCGGTATGTCTGTCAGTTACAAAACCATAGATGCTTCGAGTACTAAAGTTTGTTGTGATAGGCAAGTCCACTCTGGCTCGGAAAATAATTTGCCATCTGGAAAATAAGCCAGTCGCTGATGCTCGAGGACTTGGATTTCTGGCCTACTTTTTCTTCAAACATGATGACACCAACCGAAGGTCATGCAGCTCGATGCTTCGCTCTGTTCTTGCGCAACTTATCAACAAGAATCAAACAGTCATGCAGCACCTCTATGAGAAATTTTCTTCCATGGAGTCATTCGAGCTTTCTAGCTTGAAGTCTTTGGCTCAGGATTGCTTTGCATATCAACGAAAGGCGAGTCTTATCCTTGATGGTTTAGACGAGTGCATTAACAACGAGATTGAAGGGATTCTCAAATGGTGTCTCCATGAGCTTTTGCCATCTTCCACTTCTGCGGGCTGTCATATAAAACTATTAATCTGTGGACAGAGAGATGTTCGGCTCGAGCCGCAGTTATCATCATATCCTCAGATTCGGCTGGACACTGTGAGTTATCACCAAAGAGACATTGAAGACTACACAGGGTCTAGAGCTGCCGAACTACGCGTGAGATTCTCACAAACATCGGAGGAAGAGGAGGAATTGGCCACTAAAGTAGCTAGGA
This sequence comes from Fusarium abutilonis, assembly GCA_021655885.1. Taxonomy (NCBI): domain Eukaryota; kingdom Fungi; phylum Ascomycota; class Sordariomycetes; order Hypocreales; family Nectriaceae; genus Fusarium; species Fusarium abutilonis. The sequence goes on from JAJJWN010000431.1 coordinate 20,610, forward strand.
CCTCACAAGGTAGGCGTTCAAGCCATTACTTAGGACGACTATACTGACTACTCAGGCATGTTTCTTTATGTTAAGGTTGTGCTAGCAAACTTCCTTTCTATGGACTCAGCCGAAGAGTTCTACGATGAGATGAAGAGCGACAAGTTTCCAGGCGACCTGGATCAAGCGTAAGCCAAAGATACCAATAATAAGTTTTCAATGCTAACAAGACAAGCTATGAACGAATCGTTCAACGCATATTCAGGAATGCTAGACCGTCACGACAAAAGACTGTCAGAAAGACCCTAGGATGGGTTATTTGTTCAGCAAGACCTCTTCGATGGCGCGAGATACAATCGAGGTTCTGCATCGACGCGCAAGCAGACACCTGCAATGCTAGAAATCGTCGAGTTGACAGCTGCAAAAGTATTTGTAGCTCACTGGTCGATATCACAAATTGTGATTTATTTATGGACGTGCAGTATGAGCAGATCGTCAATATGGTTCACGAAACGGCAAGCAAGTACGCTTGACGCAACTGTATACAAGGTCGGGGCAAAGGCTGACCATATCTAACAGATACCTTATCCATAATGGCATCATTAGTCTTCTCCAGGAACATGCCGACATGGCTCTTTTCTGCTGCCGTTATCTTTCATCACCACAATTCCTCGGGGCATCAGACAATGAGAATCTCCAGAACGTCATTGAATCTGGATTTTTTGGGTTCGTGGACTATTCTGGAGTTCACTCTATCTTTCATGTCAAAGAGATTTTGAATGATAAATCTGAATCAATATCAAAGCTAAAAGAAGAGGTCATGGTATCTATGCAATGTTTGCTGGATATCCATGGCGTCAAAACTTCACATCAGCCCGATCAATCAGCTCAGTTGGAGGTGTTGCAGGAAGAGACTATCAGCAAGCTTAAGATGGCTATCCAAGATCGCTCAGTTACCATTCGAGAAGCCATGGAATCGCGCCAAGAGGACTTATCTAGAAACGAGACATTTCTGAACCTTTCAGGCTCGATGAGATTCAAATGCTCAAAAATACACTGCGCCAAGTTTACCATAGGGTTTCTACGTCGAGAAGCCCGTGAAAAGCACGTTGCAGCCCATATACGGGCATTCAAATGCACCCACACGGACTGTTTCGCCCACATCACAGGTCTTGTATCTCAGGGGGATATTAAGGCTCACTATCTGTCCTTCCATCAAAATGATCTTAGTTCAGAAGTTCTGTTTCCCGTCAAAAAGCGAGAAAGAGCGCGAAACATCTTTGAAGCCTGCAGGAACGGAAATCTTGCAGAGGTCAGACGACGCCATCCCGCCGGGGTTGCCCTGAATGCACGAGATGGCCGTACAAATTTAACACCATTGTTCATGGCCACTCAGGCTGGTCATGCCCATGTCTGCAAATACCTTGTTGAGCAGGGGGTCAATCCTTTCCTTCCTGGTCAAGAAGGGTTCTCGCCCATGATAGAGGCAATAAATCAACGACAAACATCGATTGCAGGGTTCTTCTTGCATACGGAATTAGGCTCTGACCTTGAGAATAAGGACAATAGGTCATAATATGCAAGCTGCATCATAACGTCAATCCTTGACAACTACTCTGATGGCTTGGAGCTCCTGCTACGAAAAATGACATCAATAGAACATGCAGAAATGATGAAAGACGTCCTGACAACACTAGTATCAAGGGTTGAAGCTAGGCGATCAGGACCTGTTGATGTCAGACTGATGCACACATGGTTCCGACGAGCATTTCCAAGTCTTTACCAAGGACCAACCCTCGTGTCTGGTGGAGATCATTCGGTCCAACTGTTGAGTTCTAGGAGATACCAAGTGCGCAAAGATCTTCTTGGACAGCAGTGTTATTTCCTCCACAAGGCGTTTATGATAAAATGTTTTCCACTTTCATCATTCTTATTGGCTTTTGCGGACAAATACGACTTACAACTCACAGATGGGTCTGGACGTGCACCTTTGCATGTTCTCGCAGAAAGTCACTGCAATACAGCTGGGTGTGAGAACTGTGCAACGATGGCGCGACGTATTATTCAGATCGATGGTGGTGTATCTGCAAACACTCCAGATCAGTCCGGGAACCTGCCCACACACTTGGTAGCGCGATTAGTCGATTCTTCAGCACTTCTCCGAACTCTTCTTCTACAAACTCATGATCCCAACCACAAGAATATAGTGGGGCAAAGCATACTACATTATGCAGTAAAGTCCCCTGCCCATATCTGCGTGCTGCTTGAAAGTGGCCGTGTCGATCTTTGGAGCAGGAACAGCGAAGGTCAAACTGCTCTTTCATATGCAACCAGCCAACATATTCCCAACTTGGCCGCACTCAAGTTACTACTTGAAGCAGACACAACACTTGCATGGGCAAAGGATGATACTGTGGACTCTTTGACGCCGCTTCATCACGCAAGTGCGAATATCCCATACCTCTTCAACACTAAACCCTATCACGAGGAAGGCGATGTTGCAAAGCTTTTCCTCTCGCTTCCAGAAGTTGAAAATGTCCTCCGTGCTTATATGGCTAGCCCAGCTACCCGTAACTGTCACCTTGTGTGGGTGCGAAAGTTTGCGCACGAGGAAAATCTTGAGACGGCTCTGGAAGCGATGGACAGGATTGGAATTGAGGTGGAATAGCGAGGCGATTGCGGAAAGTATTAAACAAGATTGACTACAAATTCAATGTTGATTATGGATCATGACATGTAGTGAGGTTATCGTCAGTTAAAAATCCTTGTCTACTATTGCCAGTTTTGGTGTATGCAAGGGCAGGCTTGCGAGACACGACGCCACGAAACCAAGGCGTGTATCTAATTTCAGCTACATACGGATCCTCCTCCGAGCTGTTGGTTCCATGCATCAGGCCATGATTTATTGATGATATGCACGTCCATGGGGTACATTTAAATTAGATAAATCATCCCGCAATACAAGAGGATCAGGTATAATATGGCACATGTTGTTCAATGTTCTGCTCGTATAGAATCGACTGCCACACTATATCTCTAGTCGATTATATTACTTGCTCGCCTAGATTAACCTTCTAGTATGGTTGTTTGTGGTGCCATGGGGAAATGCAAGATCTACAACCAGGAAAAAACCATTTAGAACAAGAAACTCGATCAGTCGCCCTAGGCCTGGAGCTGATTAGTCTCGCCCGGACGGATCGACGGCAAAGGATGTATCACCGTTTTCGGCCGCTCCCATGTGGCATCAGCCGGGGACGCCAACCCGATAGGTGCAATAATTCCTACGCTAAGGCATACGCGCCGCGATTTATTGGAGCGCCTTTATCTCGATGATCCTTTGTAATTGTTACAGATCGAGCCTTGTTGCAGAGGCTCGTCTCAGGCGTTGGTTACTCCATACTGTACTACGTAGTATCTGAAATGGGGCTACTTACTGACTCTTAGCCGAGGACTCTTGCGACCCTCTCAGCGTCCTTCCAGGGAATCACATGAGCTTCTTCGGTGAGTTATCCGCTTTTCCCCAGCTTCTCCAGAGAGGACTTTAGAAACAACACAATCCACTGGGTATGACCCGCTGTATCTGGACGCCCACAACACACAACTCCACGGGAAGATAGGATCTGACAGATATCTATACATACATGTATACACATACACATCATACATGGCTCTACAGCCATGGATGCTTTTCTAGGCTTCATATGCACCTGCAAGGAGGTCTCGTGTCCAACATGTCTAACCCTCGGCCCTCAATGACCCGTATGTGGCACAGCCAACGTGGAGATGTTGGAGTAGACGGGGAAATTAGCCCCGACCAGGATGCAATCCATTACTGACCCTCCGGAGTCGCGCCGTGGTGGTGGTGTCTTTGATCCGGGGTAATGTGTAGCTGCGGGGATCTCGCGGGGAAAGTCAAGGTATTCATAGGGATTAGACTTTACTGTCTGCTCTCCCATAGGTTGGCCTTTGTTACGTTGGTTGAACTCGCCCAGCTTTGACCCGTTGTAATAGGTGCGTCTAACAGATAATCCCAGATGCCTAAATGACCTTTCGGCAACTATCCCAGTTCGTAAGGAATCAGCACATCAGAACCCATTCCTGCCTTTATTTTCCGCCCCCAGTAAAAAAAATGTGCCAGACCAGGGGGTGAGATGTCAACTTCTGTCACCATATATAACGTCTGCATGGTAGCACTCTTGCATACAACTCTGTGTTGCTATCCTTTCCTCCTTCCTCTCACTCATTGTTCATTGTTCATTGTTCATTCAGTCAAACTTGAACCAATATGAGCAACCCAGCCGATACCAAGGCGCCAGGCGGCGTCTCGGAGATCAAGGATGAATCCCATATCGATCATGCCTATGATATGGAGTCCAAGAAGGAGATAAGTGCCAACAGGCAAGGTGCCATTGATGCCGAGAACCTGGAGCACGACATGGGCGTCTTGGAGGCTGTTCGAGCTTACCCCATGGCTTCGCTCTGGGCTTTCCTGATGTCTTGCACTATCGTAAGCTGCTCTGCTTATTTCCCATCCCATTTCCGCTCATGCGCTAATCTCATCTTCAGATCATGGAGTCGTACTGTGTCTTCCTGATGGGTAATTTCATCGCCCTGCCTGCCTTTGCGAACCGATACGGCGTTTACAGCGAGACCGACGGCAAGAACATCATCGAGACCAAGTGGCAGTCCGCTCTTCAAATGGGTGGTCCCATTGGTGCCATCATCGGTGTCACCATCGCCGGTCCCATTACCAGCCGCATCGGATACCGCTGGGCTACCATCTCCGGTCTCATGTTCCTCAACGCCTTCATCTTCGTCTTTTACTTTGCCGACTCGCTCCCTGTCATGCTTGCTTCCCAGCTGCTCGAGGGTGTGCCATGGGGTATCTTCATCGCCAACTCCCCCGCCTACTGTTCTGAGATTGTGCCCCTCAGACTCCGAGCCCCTGCCACACAGATGCTTCAGATGTTCTGGGCCATTGGAGCCATCATTGTCCAGGGTATCACATACCACTACAACGATCTTCTCACGCAGACCGCCTTCAGAGTCCCCATTGCCCTGCAGTGGATGTTCCCTACTCCTCTGGCCATCCTCATGTTCATCGCTCCCGAGTCTCCTTGGTGGCTCGTCAGAAAGGGACGCCTCGAAGAGGCCGCCAAGGCCGTGCGACGTCTGGGACGTACCTCGGTGGTCGACAACTCTCAGGAGGCTATTGCCATGATGAAGCGTACCATTGAGCTTGAGGCCAACGAGAGTGAACCCGGCTTCCTCGAGCTCTGGACCGGCACCGACCGATACCGTACTCTCATTGTCTGTGGTGTTTACGCCGCCCAGAACCTTACTGGTAACCTGATTGCCAACCAGGCTGTCTACTTCTTCGAGCGTGCCGGTATGAGCGTCAACACTGCCTTCGCCCTGGGTCTCATCACCTCTGCTCTTCAGACCATCTTCGTCATGCTTTCTTGGATTCTCACCACCTATCTCGGCCGACGTACCATCTACCTCTGGGGTTCCGGTGTCAACCTGGCTCTCCTCATCGCTCTTGGTATCGCCGCCTCTATTGGAGACCCCAGCGCGACCGCCAACTCTCTGGCCCAGGCCTCTCTCGGTCTTATCGTGTCGGTGCTTTTCACCCTCGGACCTGCTCCCGCGTCTTGGGTCATCATCGGAGAGACTTCTTCCATCCGTCTCCGACCTCTTACCACTGGTATCGGACGTGGTTGCTACTACATCGTCAACATTCCCTGTATCTTCCTCGCTTCTTGGATGCTTAACGCTGAGGGTGCCAACCTGGGTGGCAAGTGTGGTTACGTCTGGGGCGGTACCGCTCTCTTCTGCTTGGTCTGCGCTTACATCTGGCTTCCTGAGATGAAGGACCGCTCTTACCGTGAGATCGACATTCTGTTCAAGCGTCGTGTCCCTGCTCGCAAGTGGACCAAGACCGTCGTCGACATCAACGACGACGAGTAGATTGAAGATGCCGCTAGAGGATCAATGTCATGTCTTTTCTGGAGAGTGAGACCAAGCTGTAATACTTGATCTTGTACTCTCGCTCTGCGTGGCTGGAACACATTCAACGTTTCTTATACCATAACTCGATGTCCCACATGGTCTTTGAAGAAGAAGACTAGACTGGCTTATTCTGTTACCGACTATGGCTATATAGGGTTATTTAATTGTATATTTTTATGTCACTTCATGACCTTTTATGCTTGTGTTCAATCTCGTGTGATGTTATGACTGCAGTTGTGCCTTGACATTTTGATTATTGTTAAGAGAGTGTAATAGGACTCGGAGTCTGGGGACTGATGCTACCAAGAGACGAGAGTGAACTTGCTATAAAGAGAAGATGCATCCTCTGTAGGCGAGGGTCTTAGATATAGTAGACTTCAAACATCCTACCCAGGATATAAAGATAACTAACAATTAACGCGACTTAGGACTTAGTCATCATCGATCATCTGTTTAAAGCGACGCTTTGACGATGCAATGATGATTTCACATATGACGCAATATTTACGAGGGGTGTTACATATTCAATTCGCCCACTTTACCCAGAACAACATGGCATTTGAACCCTTCCAACACTTTTTACTTGTTGATCTTTCATCAATTCTTGATCAATTCGTTTAATCATGGCAGAACAAGAACTCTACGGCAGTAAATTCGCCGGTCATTCCCCGTCCTTACGCAAAGGCGCATTCTCTGGAGGATCCGGCGCCGAGCAAGACATCTACGGTGATAAACTCGCTGGCCATTCTCCCTCTCTACCTCGAGGCGCCTTTTCTTCAGGTTCTGGTGCTGAGCAAGATATCTACGGCGACAAGTTTGCCAATCATACCCCTTCTCTGCCTCGAGGTGCTTTCTCTGGAGGATCTGGCGCTGAGCAAGAGGTCTACAGCAACAAGTTCGGCGGCCACTCTCCATCCTTCCCTCGTGGAGCTACTCGTGGATTCGGCGCTGAACAAGATGTCTTTGGCTCACACTTCAATCCCAATTTGTACAAAGGCCTTGGAACAAGCGCCATTGGCCTGCTACATTCTACCATCCTCCCGTCATTCACCCTCCACGCTGGTCTCTCCGCAGTCGCATACGGCGTTTCTCGCTACGCAGACAGAGTAGAGGGCAAAGACTGGCTCTGGGCTACTGGTATGACGGCGAATGCTTGGTGGAGCGCAGTTGGCACAAAGGTTGTCTACGACGGACTCACATTCTCTGATGCTTGGACTACTCTCGGATATTCTCGAAAGCTTCTTCTCCTTGGTGCCACAGCCTGGGGTGTACGACTCTTCTCTCGCGTCGCGTCTCGAAGTGTCCAGCGTGGAAAAGACGACCCTCGCTACAACGGCAAGAAGCAAGACCCTGGATTCTGGAACAAGGCCCTCTTCACTACATTTTTGCCCGAGGCTGTGGCTCAAACTGTCATCTCTCTGCCATTTGTGCTTCCCTTCCGCGATCTTGTCGAGAGCGTTCAGGCTTCTCCTGCAACTTCCAACGGTTCATTGTTCCATGCCCTCGCTATCTTCCTGTTCTCTACTGGATTTACCCTCGAGACTCTGGCCGACTCTCAGCTTGAGGCTTTCAAGAAGAACAACCCAGGTGAGGGTGTCAATCGTGAAGGTGTATGGAGCATTGTCCGACATCCCAAGTAAGCTTTTCCTTAACAAATCATGCAGAACATCAACTAATACTTGACAGCTACCTTGGCGACGCTCTGATCCATGCGTCTTTTCCCATCCTCCTTCTCGGCGCCGGCATCCTTCACCCAGTCGCTGCGCTCGGCCCGATCGCCAACTACGTATTCCTCCGCTACTTGGGCGGCGACAAGGAAAACGAAGAGTGCCAGGCTGAGCGTTACAACCACGATGCCGTCAAGGCTGAGCAGTTTCAGGAGTACCGACAGCAGAAGAACAGCTTCTGGCCCAAGGTGGAGGAGTTCAAGAACACCTGGACTCTTGGAGTATTGGGTGCTGGTGTGGCTGGTGTCGTTATCGAGCGGGGACTTCGAACCGTGCTCTGAATGATGAATTTTGCAAAAATGAATGTATATAATATCAAATTATGTTTTTGAAAGTTTATCATCATGATAGTCGGGTTAGGTCCTGAGTAAGAATAGGTAGTCAATCAATCGCAAGGCTGCACAGTCAAGGCTGACTGGGTCCAATTATCTGGATGTAACGCGTTCCTTTCTTCTTTAACACTAACTTCCCTGGAAGTCTATCTTCACTCAACCATCATGCCTTTACCTCCGCCTCCCCCGCCGCTGTCTTTCAAAACGGCCATTCCTGTGTCCACTCCAAACCCACCTACTGTTGCCGCCGAAGGTCCACCGGGAGCACTGTTGCTTGAGCTGAATACATACAACGGCTCCCCGTTCCACGACTATTGGGCTTACTTTTTGCGATCACGCACAAATCCAGATGTAGGCGTCGTTATTGAAGCCATCGGCGATGTTAGAACGGGATTCAGGCTTCAAACCAAAAGAAACTACGACTTTTCACTGAGCTCCAATCCAACGGCAACCAGAATCCCTTTGCAGTGGGTTGATGCCGAGTATGTCAACGGACAAGCTATGCTGAAAAATGGAGTGCAAATAACGGCCGACGTTCCCGTTTGTTCTTTTGAAGAAAGCCTATATAAGGTTAAGGTTCCCTGAAAAGACCCTCAACAGTGTTAGGGACAACGTGAGTCTCGCGCTTCGACCCTTTTGTATCATTCATGGCTCATAGTAGTGACGTAGAACATGTCTACCAAAAGGATCAAGCAGAGAAATTGTCAGACGTGGATAGTCGAGTCTGCCGATCAACGTGTGACAGATGGCATCTTGCAACTAGAGGTGGCAGCGTATCTGCATGCAATCAAGCAGTGTCAATAATGATAGAAAGTAGACTAGGGAATTCAGATTATTCATCATTCTAAGTGGTATCGTCTATCCTAGGCTGATTCGCAGCTGTCGCAGATTAGTTATTATCTGTCACTCCAATGCTTCTTAATTGCATCCAAGCACTCCTTCACCATTGGACTGTCCTCGCTCTCCCCGCCAGCATCCATCTTTGACCTCATCCTTGCTATGATCAAATCGCGTGCAATTTTGGGTGAAGCTAGAGCTAGTTCCTCCTCAAGCTTGGCCTGACTGATGACCTTGCCATTGCACAGCTCCTTGATCAGAGTCTCTACTAAGTGCTGGCAGTTGTTGGATAGCAGGCGATACCGTGGGTTCTCCCCGATGTGTTGATGTCCTAATCAGCCCCGTTAGTAGGCATGGCGAGTATATTATCGTTCAAAAACTTACCGAGTTCCTGAATCTCGTCGTGCGATTTTGTTGTTTCGCCGATATAATAACAAGAGCTCCAAGTGCTGACAAATTCCGGCGTGATGACAGCTACGCGAAAGTAGTTTTTCCCAAGCATAGTCAATTCCAGACGGTCGCTCATTAAATCGTAGCAGTAGCATTTTCCGAGCCCTCTGTCTATGACACACACAGCCCAATGGCTGACACTATTGAGACTCATTCCGACGTGCCTTGCTAAGAGCTTGTAACTTGATTGCGAAACCTCGAGTATCCCAAATGCGATGGGCGTTGTGACTAGAAAAACAGCCTTTTGCTTTTCACGAGGGTTGCATTTTAGAGGAGCCATCTCCTGAGCTGACTCGCCCGTGACTTTTGTCGATACCAGATCTAGAAACTCATTCTTCTGTCGAATTTCTTCTGCCTGTTTTGCCAAATCCGCTTCTTCTACCAGTCGTTCCTTTAAATTCTCCCTGTTTGTTTCCATCAGCGCGCTTGACGCGTGAGTGAAGGGATATGAAGGAGCACTCACCATTTCTTGGAGAGGTTTTGAAAGGCAGCTTCACTAGCTGAAGCGAGCTTGTTGAGGGCCTCGAATCCCATTTTCTTTCTGTTTTTGTGCTATGACAAGTCCATATCTCTCTAGAGTGTAGCGTGTTTGTTTATGAGGCAGAAAGAGATTGCAACGATGTTTTGATTAAATAAGAAACAGATAATCACAAGCGGGGCGATAAAATGGTACAGCCACGCGGACATGCCGAGTCTTGGCATTAGTGTGCCTATTTTTGGGCTGGGAAAATATGACGTGTGTGACTTTGGCCAGGCTGAGCTGAAAGCCTCCCGTGTGACAAGAGGCAAAGACATTGAACATGTGAACATAAAGGACCTTTCAAAGACACTATTGTATGTCATATTTGTCTCCAGCTTTACCACAAAGCCTTTCACCAACTAACTCTATGTCTCATCTCAGCAGTCGAGCACAGTCTGTCTGCCATATAAATAAGGACCGTGCTCGTCTCAGTTTGATTAGGCCATCACCATGAGAACAAGATATACTGCCAACTTCAAGTACATTCATACCGACTCTATTTCTGGAAGTCATCAGCTCTTCCTTCTCGAAACAAAATCCGGATCATCCGAGGGTTTGATACTCCGTCCAAGCTCCGCAAATAAGAAAAGACAAGACACCCAAGCCAAGCCAAAAGCTGACAGTTGACGCAGGTATCTCATCTGCTTCTTCCATAAAAAGGCAAATAGCCCGATCCAACCACAACACGGACAACAGACTCGTCGGAATATTGACTCTCAACAGTAACTCCAAGACCATGTGATTTGCTTCTGATGAAATCTTTCCCTCTATCAGCATACACTATTTATTCTCTTATGTATCCCGCGCTTGTAGTTGTTATTTCAGTGCGTCTTAAATTCTAAAGTAACTTCTTGAAAAACTTGCATTCTTCAAAAGATTTCAAATAATGGAGAAGGGTTCAGAAGCAAGACTTTAAAGAGAATGAATCAAGTATATCCAGCATCAAGCCAGCAACCGATATGTGTACTGCTTTTATGGGGACTATAGAATGCTAGACAATTTTATAATCATCGGCTGGCATATGCATAAGCAATAGTTTTCACATAGTAAGGTCATTCAGTAAAAGGTTACAATCATTAGATTGATGGGGTATTAAAACGCAATCCTCAGGAATGAGGGACCAAGTAAGTACAAGCTGATAGTATTCTCCAAGAACAGGTAGTGCAAGATGCCGATCTATCTACATGAACTTGTGGAAGAATCGGCGCCAAGCAGGCCAAGAAGCGACCTTGGCACGGTAGGCGTTGATCGAGTCCCAGTCGTGCTCACGAAGACCTGTATCGAGGTCAATCTTGTCGATGGTAAGCCACTGAGGTCGCTTCCAGACCCAACCAATAATGAAGAAGACGAGGACAACGGGGACAGCGAGGCATGCCATGAAGAAGTCATTAGCATCACCATAGCCGTCGACGAATGGTGGGCAGATAGCGACGTAAAACTGGGCGGCCAAGATAAGGATACAGAGTCCAAGACCTAGCCACGAGCCATAGACACCACCACAAGCCTTGAAGGGGATCTGATCAAGGCTACGACCTTGTCGGTGCCAAGCATGGCGGAAGCGAAGGTGAGCCTGAGGGTTTGATTAGTCGGATTCAACAGTACGAGACTCGAATTTGAACTTACAGCGCAGATGGAACCCCAAGTGAAGAGGGCAGCGAGAGCTGAGACGGCAAGAAGCCAGTCAAAGACGAGACCACCGGAAGAGGCGAGCACGATGTAAGCAAGGGCACCCCAGGCAAGGTTGAAGATGACCGAGACAAGAGGACGTCCAGATCGATCGATATAGGTAAAGATCTTGGGGGCGTAGCCTTGCTCAGCGAGGGCAGTCAAGGTACGAGAGCCACCGTAGACACACGAGACACCGATAGAAACGACCGAGACGCAGATGACTAGGTTCATGAAGTCGTCGTATCCATCAAGACCGGCGTCCTTGACAGCAAGCACGAAGGGAGAGGTACCGTCCTTGTAGGGGTTGGCACTGTTGAGGAGACGTTCATCGGTGGAGCTGACGAGCATGCCGACGAGGGTAAGACCAATGATGTAGAAACTGGGTGTATTAGTAACTTGTCGTCTTTGAATGTGCACGCAGACAATACTTACAGAGTGATACGCCAGAAGACCTGCTTGATAGCACCGGGAAGAGCCTTGGCGGGATTGTTAGACTCAGCAGCGGCGAGACCGACCAGCTCAGTACCGGCAAAAGAGAAGGCCGCTGTAACGAAGACACCACAGAAACCACGGAAGCCGTTCTGGAACGCGCCGGGGTCATACCAGAGCTTAGCACCCTGGTACTCGCTGAAGTTACCGCGAGACGGGCCACCACCGCAGATAAGAATGATGGCGACAATCATGAAGATGACAATGGCGGCAAGCTTGAAGCAGGAGCTCCAAAACTCTTCCTCGGCGTAACCTAGGGTACCGAAGATGTTGATGATGATGATGAAGATCCAAAAGACTGTGATCCAGACGGCCTCACTAATATCCTTATTCCAGTATTGAACAGTGAAGGAGCAGACTGTTAGCTCAAGCGGCAGGACGATAACCCATTGAAATACCTGTAGATGTTAGTATCTCAATGCCAATCATGTATTTCTTGGTGCCAGTAGTAGTACTCACATAGTTCCAGCCCATAGCGAAACCCCAAGATGGGTCGATGAAGCGAGTAGAGTAGGTATAGAAACCACCAGAGACCGGGTACATGACAGCGAGTTCACCGAGAGCGTGCACGACGTTGAAGATCATGACACCAGCGATCAAGAAGCAGAGGAAGACAGAGCCAGGACCACCCTTGGTAAGAGCACCACCAGAACCGACGAAAAAGCCAGCACCGATAGAACCACCAATGGCAATCATGTGAAGATGGCGCTTCTTCATGGAGCGATCGAGCTCGACGACGCCGGTACCATAGTCACCTATACGATGTGTTAGAGAATAATGATGATGGCCAGATGGGGGGTGGGGATGGAAGCGCAAAGACTTACGGCGCTGGAAAGACTTGAGGTTGAGACCATTGCGTGTCATGAAATCATCCTCACGGAAATCAGAACGAATACCCTCGAGATCGCCAGGATGCACGACTTGGGGCTTGGTGTCATAAACGGGCGACGGCTGCTGGACGACATCGTCCCCGTGGACCTTCTCGTCCTTGGACATATTGGCAAAGAGTTGAGAATGTAAACAAAATGAAAGAAGGAGGCTCTCAGGCTAGTGTAGAAACCCCTGGTATTGAAGATGGGGAATAAAAGACCTGGCACGGACAGTCACAAAGAGTGGGAGACATGGACACTTTTTATCTCCGACCTCAAAACGATCTTTGGTGCTACGTACTGTTGCACCAACAGCAGCGCGATGGCAAAAAGGGCAGGAGAAGAAATTCTAAAGAGGGTGGGTAGCAGAAGGCGGCTTGCCAAGACATGATAAGCATCAGACAAGTGGTGGCCAAGAAGGGGAGGGAAGTGCCAAGTGGTTCTGGATGGAAGTTGAATGGTGGTCAACCTACGGATACAGTATTCCCAGCTGCCCAGAAGAGTCAAGACAGGACAAGAGACAAGAAGGAATATGGAGGCCCCAAGACGGAGGCGTCAGAGAGGAGACGCGAAGGAAGAGCTTCCCGTCGAACTGGAATCTTTGTACAGGGATAATAGATGCTGTTGGTTGGTTGATGGTAGGATTTCTTTTATCTGGTGTTTGTTGGTGCTACTCTAACACCTTCTCCAAAACCAGGTTCCCTGCAAGACAGTAATTACAGTTACCCTGCTGTACGGCACATTCTACTGTACTCTCACATGTATGTAGTAGTAGTAGTAGTAGTAGTGTAGTGTATGTAAATAAAGAACAGCAACCGTGTGCTACGCCTCCTACGTACTGTAGTAATTCCACGGAAGCATGCTCACCTTTCCCCTCTCCTGTCTCCCTCCCCTCCCCTCCCCTCCACTCCTCTCTACACAACATATGGTCTATTACATCCACAACTTTGTCTTGGAGCTTCCAAAGCTCCAAAACGCAAATACCATTCCCTGATACATGATTGGTATATCTGGGACCGTGCTCCCCCGCAATTGGCAGCAGATCTTTGGTCATCTCTTAAACGAGAAAACAGCCTAAGCGTGTCTCTCGGCTTGGAACGCGTGACCATGTCTCAATCCTGTCAAGGCGGAGATGATACTCAGAAGGGAAGGTGCTAGGATCAATCATTGAAGGAGGGCTGGGCCCGCTGGGGGCCCTTGAGGCGAGCTATTTGGAGTCCGACTTGGCGACAAAGCCACTCAAAGTCCATATCTCTCCCCCTCTTTCTGGGGTTAACGATGCGGGCTAACGGTATCGGCTGGGTGCTGACCAGGTGGCGCTTCCACAAGGCCAATGTCATCGCCGAGCTAAAGATCAAGCTTAAAACGCTACCACAAGCTGACCTGGGGAATGATGCTGTGTGTACATGTTTGTGTAGACAGTGGCGTACAGAACTGGACTTTCTTTGCCAATGATTGTCATTGTATTGCCCATGATACGCTGGTTGATGGATGGCAAGTGGCAAGCAACCCTTCTTCAGCTGATGATGGCTGCGATTCGAGGTTGTACTGATTGCCATCGCTACCCCAAAAGTCGCCTCTCCAAACGCCGAGGAACTGTCAAAGACCCGACGATGTGGAAGGTAAATACACTAGACGCACTAAGGGTCGCTGCCAAGATGATAATAAAATCTGTATACGGAAGGAGTTTTGTCTTGACTTTGCTAGGCTCGTAAGAGGCTTCAATCAACACGAGTAATGCGTTTATCGTAAGCCGCTCGTTACGAATCTCTAAACCGGCGCAAACCGTACTTGAAGTCTAGAAGAGTTTGCCGCAGCCGATACGCCATGACCTACTGCCTGCTCTTTCTGGTGTTGCGCGTTATCGCCATCACCATGAGATGAGATCGTCGTGTACGGGTGTATTGATGATAACCACGATACATTACCCTACAGCAAAAACCTGGGGTAGGATGAAGATCAATCAGCCCACATGGGCATGTTAAGCGAACTGATAGAAACAGCGGAGCAACAGTCCCACAGTTTTAATTAATAGAGTCGGTCCCATTCCGTTCCTCTTGAGCCAGTGCCAACCTCGTTCCGAAAGGCGGTTTCTCGTACAACTCGCCACAAAACAAAAGACCATTCCGATAATAAGTAATATGGAGCAAACATCAAACTATTGTTATTCCCAAGTCATCCCCACCGTCAAAGCCCTTATCATTGCCAAGACAGTTCAAACCTTGGCGGTCATCAAAAGTGAACCCCAAAGAGGAATGTCGTCCGGCAATCCTGAATTGTTAACCCACAGCTTCTGACTGTGAGACTAGCGATTGGAGCCCCGTTAGATAATGTGCATCCCTGGCATTGGAGACTGTCGGCCGCACGCTGACCGTTGCAACAGGACTAAAATGACACTATGGGTCCGGAAACAGCCACTCGGTGGTGAGCTAGCAGGCTAGCAAAAGGACCCAAGGGCGGACTATGGCTATTACTAAGAGATTCCTGAAAACAGTCATAGCCTACAAAAAGTCTGGGGAAACTTTGCGGGGGGGAAGGACCGTGAGTTGCGATTCCAAAGATGAGCAAGGAGTCACGGTTAGATTAAGAAATCCTCTTGGAAAACGCCATGATCAGAGGCATGGGTATCTTCACGGCCTCTTGCAGTACCGTCTTACAGTAATCACTATGATACGGATGCGGTAGCGCGGCTTCGGCCATTATTCCTTCTGGAACGGCACAGTCAGATCATGCATTCATTCACTCCACCAGTCACAGAGCCGACAAGGGACGGCAGCGGCTGCAGCCGATAACGAGTAGTTTCTTTTAGGGTTGTATACGGCTGCAGATCAGGCCAGGCCGGCCTGATCAGGAGGCAGAGGAACTAAGGTATCCTCAGGTCCTTGGCCTTTTCGTCGTCTTCGTCGAACGGAGAGTCGGAGCGATTCGCTTCCAGGATAGGCTTGCCTCGCATCTGTGCCCAGACCGTCTTGTAGACGGGCTTAGCAAACAATGCATCCATGTCTTCGAGGGTAATTCCTGGTAATTCCATGTCAGCAAACACTTAAACACTTTGTAGAAACGCGCCAGAAGCAAGCAATGCCACCCACCTTTTGTCTCTGGCACAAAGAATGTAGCCCAAACACCCATGCACACCAGAATCGAGCTGAAGAAGAAGTACGCTCCATAACCCAAGTCGGAGATCATGTACGGCGTCGATCTTGCAATGATGAACGATCCCAACCACGTGTCGGCGGTGGTGACGGCCACGCAGAGCATACGAATGTCGAGAGGGAAGATCTCAGACGCATACGTCCATGTGATACCTTGCCAGGTCGCGCAGATGATGATAGCGTTTATGTAGACGCATACAATCGCCAGATATCCCCAACCATCGCGGTTCACAGCACCAGCCGCCGCCGCCGCAGCTGGATCGGCCTGCATCACGTAACCACCGATATACCACATGGGAATGCAGCCCAAAGCAGCACCCCAGATCAAGCCCTTGCGACGACCGACTCCCTCGACGACCCAGAAGGTGAAGAGGAACATACCGAGCGTCTTGGCGATACCATAGAAGCCAGTTGAGAAGAGCCTCGTCGACGTACCTGTGATTCCGAGACTCTCAAAGATGCGAGGCGCGTAGTAGGTGATGATGTTGACACCAGTGAAACTCTGCAGGAACATGAGTGCCATACCAATACCCATACGGTTGCGAACGCCCTTTTGGAAAAGCTTCATGAACTGTTGCTTCTTGCTCATCTTGTTGGTACTTCGCTCTTCGACCTGGGCTCGAATGTCACCCATTTCACGACGGACATACTCATGGTCAGCAGGTAGGCCTCTGATCTGGGAGAGGATCTTCTCCGCGGCCTCGAAATGGTCACCACGGGCAAGCCATCGAGGGGATTCAGGACACCACATCATTCCGAGCGCAAGACCAACACCCGGCAGCAGCTGAACTGCCAAGGGTACGATCCACTGTGTCTTTGTTTCAACGTCAATGGTGCGGTCAGTGGCATAATTGATCCAGAAACCAAGCATACCGCCGCCCTGTGAGGCAATCTCAAAGATACCGACCAGACGTCCACGAATCGAAGGCGGAGCCGTCTCACTGATGTAGACAGGCACAGTAAGCGACGAGGCACCGAGTCCGAGACCAGCTACGGCTCTTCCACCGTAGATCATGTTCAGGTTGCCGTTGGCGGCCGTCATGAGCGCGCCGCCGAGCAGGAAGACTAGGGCGGCGCCCATGATGGTCTTCCTTCGACCCCATTTCTCAGCGATGGGGAACGTGCAGAGCGCACCGAAGAAACAGCCAGCCTATATCTGATTAGATAGGCTTTTGGCAGTTTATCCTGGACACAACGTACCTGGAAGGTGGAGACAATGTTTCCCTGGATGGTGTCACGCTCTGTCTTTTGGACGAGGTCGAGGCCAAAGTCCCTCATGAAAGAGGTCAATGCCATGGTACCTCCGATAACCGAAGTGTCATATCCGACTGTTCACGTAAGTATCTTGTCGTATTCGAGGCTGTATACTGAGCACTGCACTCACTGGCGAGGGCGGACATGCTAGCCACCGTGGCAATCAGATGGATTCGCCAGTTCCGCACCTCAGGCGGATCATTGGTGCCCGACGCATGAGTGTTAAAGCCCATAGATTACTGGTAGTAAAAGGTTCGATAGCAAAAAGCTTGTTATATGAGTTGACTAGGTGTATATTGCGAATACTTGCACGTGTGCCTTCTTCTTCTCAAGGCGGGGGAGCGGGCTTTTTATCATTGCCCGACATTCATGAACCCCTTGAGGAAAATCGTTTGCAGCTATTAATGGGCAAGATCATCACCCGTTGCACTCGCTCCGACGTTCTTCTCCACTGGGTTCCCCGTGGGGTAAAACAAGGTAGACAAGGCCATCCTTGAAATTTGTATGGGGTTGGTGATGCTAGAGTTGCAATATTTTTGTGTTACATCTGATCATGAGGACTGCACTTGTGGATATACCAAGGGAAAAGTGAGGGGAAGTATAGGCTCTCGTTATTGTTTGAGATAGAGTGTTTGTTCATGTCGTTTACATGGGCTGTTGACTACCTGTTGGTAGTCTATGTGATATGATGTAGCTACCACAAAAAGACGTCAGACAGCAGGACCTCTACGACATTTTGTGGCACAGCAGTTGATCATACATCACTACTGATCTTTACATGAATCGTCTATTCTTCATCATCAAGCATCAAGCATCAAGCATCAAGCATCAGGCACGGCTGAAGTTAGAGTCCAGAACAAAGACCATGGAGATATTGCAAAGATCTTCACATCGGTCCGCCATTCAAAGTTTAGGGCCCGAGCCAAGTTTCAAGGGTTTTATGCAAGTTGATTAGACGAGATGCTTAAGAGCCACACTCGGAGAACAGAACTATACTCCGACTGCTGTTCTTCTCCACTAAAGGCTACATACAAATACAACCTTGTCACGCTTTTTCTAATGTTCCATGAGGGACTTTTTACAAGCGTACAATTATAATTTGCTGTGTATGAACAAAACTAACACGTCGTACGAGCCAAGACGCGGGGTTACATGGTAGCCTCGGCTCTTGAATGGCGCTACAATGACTGCCGATCTTAGATCTTCCTCACTTGAAGGGTCTGTTTCATCTCAACCAGATAATCCAAAAGGAAAGATTACTGTATCAGCCAAGACATTCATATGCACACAGCCACGATATGAATTCGTTTAATTATCTCGTGAGGTTTCATGGGTCGGAATAGACCGGATTTGAAGCCATAAACGCAACACTATTGCATATAGATATATGCAACGTTGGCTCACTAGCTTCGGCTTTTTTTTTTCGTGCTCTATTCTCTTTATACCCCAGATGGCAAATCTATACCTAAATATAAGCTTAAAGCCTTGGCTCCAGTAAATTCTTTGCTCGAGGCCAGCAACCGGAGATAGCTTCGGAGGATCGGCGTTTCGAATGAATACTCCGCACATTGAACTGTTCTCGTGCTCTTTGGGTTGTATCATCAGCGTCTTGATCTTACCTGGCTTGACACTCCGGTAGCTCACCTCCGAGGTTGGCTTATTAATTCCTCGGACTTATCAAAGTTTCGCTTCTGAGCCCATCATGACAAAGTACCAGATCCAGGAAGTTGACAACCGCGTGAGTGATCGTTTGGCTCTAGTCACCGGAGCAAGGTATTCATTATCCTCTCGCGCGATATTGAGACGTATAAGCAATAGCATTGCATTGGGGGCATCGGTTCCGCTTGTGCTAGAGCCTTGGGTGCAGAAGGCTGCGACGTTACTCTTCATTACTCCTCTAGTAAAGTATGGTACAAACCTCAGTAACTAGCAGCTAATCTCCATGCTGATATCACACTCACGCCTTGCAGGCAAAGGCAGAGAAATTAACATTTGAGTTGCAAAACTCATACGATGGCCAGCACTTCTTTTATGTCGCCGAAAACCTCCCAGATCGTGAATCAACAAGATTCCTTGTCCCCAATGTGTTGAAACTCGCGAAAGGAACTGGAAGGCACTCAGCAATTTCAATTCTCGTCGCAAACGCGGGCGTGGGGAAACAAATTCGTGCTATCCAGAACATAGATGAACATGATTGGGATGCGGTGATGGAAGACAACACCAGGAGCCAGTTTGTAGTTACCAAGACTTGTTTGCCAGGCATGCGCTCTCAAGGTTAGTGCCGTGTCATACTTGTTGGTAGTATTGCTAGTCGTGGGGGTGGCATCAATGGTTGCCATCATGCCGCCACTAAAGGAGCCTTGCCGTGAGTTCATACCCGTCCGCTGCCGATAGCTACTAATAGTTGAGACAGATCAATGAGGCAGAACCTCGCCACATTTCTTGCTCTTGAGGGAGTGACAGCAAATATTTTCAGGCGTCTATCACCGAGCTCGCTTGTTTCCTAACCAGTTCATAGATTCTTCCAGGATGGATTGGGCCTACAGGTATGATCACGACTCCCAAACCATAGTAAGTATCTCAGTACGATGCTGAGTATCTATTAACAAGCTGGGCAGAACCTAGAAAAGAAACACCGACCTGAAAGCTTTAAAAGAGATAGATCCAGGACTGGCTATCGCGGCCCTTATACTTGTCCATCGTCTCGAGGCACCCGAAGAGGTGTCCAACATTGTGATAATGTAGGTATGACCATTCTAAATATGCAAGTGCCAATAACTGACAGGTCAAACATGATGGTAAAGACGGGTTACCTCACAGAGCAGGAAATCTTGCTTTCTGGTGGACTAAAATAGTGAATATGCATATATCTGAGCATGTGCTGCGCTAAGGGACTGCGATTTTTCGCTGGCGATATATCTCATATAATCTACCCCCCAGCAGATTGGTAGCCAGCCTTGTCGCGTAGGGGAATAACGAACCTAGCAGCCTCGTCTGCTTATTAACACAACGCTATATTCACCATTGCAGCAACTGGACCTTTGTCTTCCGGCAAGGGGTTATCCCTACAACGACCTGTCCTGGAGTTCGATCCGGAGCCAGTTACTTTCCAATAAACCCCGGTCTGGAGACGAATTAGAGAAACTACCATCCAGCCGCTGACAGCGGGATAGAAATCTGAGATATAAATCGCTCCTCTTCATTTCAGGAGATGGGCTGTTCAAGACAGGCTCTTGTCCAAAAGAGTCATGCACTTCAGTGTGAACTGTATCTTGTGGGAATGCTACAGCCTACAAGCACCAGGCGACTGAGACCGACCCCTGCTGCTTAAAAGCTAGCCGATTGAACCCTTTGGATTATAGCCATTTGGGAAAGAATTTATTGCTGCATTCGGAGATCTACCAAACCACTAGGCGGAGACAACTATACGCTTATGGTATGGATTTGTTGGGGATTATTCAATGAAACATTTCTCCTTCGACTGAGGCAGGCTCCCGACTTAATTTGGAATTGCTGTAAATACCCAAGACCGCTTTCCGCAGGAGTAAATTGCAGGTATATGGCAGTCCGCTACTCTAGAAGGGTTATCTCAGATGGTCTATGATACACCCGCTACGAATCCTAAAGTTCCGATCCCTTCCTGGCCACTAAGCCAGAAAGTGTGCTGTCGCAGCTTAAACTGCCTTTATGGTGTTTGGCGTCTGGAAAAGGGATCGTACGTTCTCTTACGAGTACGATGATTAGAATCTAATGCTACAAGTCAAGGATTGGACAGTGAAGACAATTGGTTCGGATACATCGAGCAAAGTTCTGCAAGCTAGACTTGGACTTTGTGGTCTCTTAAAAACTATGGATGTGTTTGAGCCGAATTTGAGGTACGCAGTTGATTTAAAAAAGCGAAGATATCCTACAGGTGATGACTCTGAGGAATCTATGGCGCCCCTCGATCGGCAAGCTTATATAGATGATGTGAAGCTTGCTGAACCTGTTCAAAACGATCATCTCTATCCTTGACCACTAATAGGTACGGTAACCGTCTCTACATAGGATTCTCGTATAGTAATGGCGATAGGAGACGCGCTTATGATGAAGCCAACTGGGCATAGTGTCGGCCCCGTGGAAGAGAATAAACGGATTACTTTCTTCTGCATTTCGATTGAAAATTAATGGTCATGTGTTCAATATATACAGCTGATTGGCTTATCTAGCTAAGATTTGAGAATAGCTACAGTTGCCGATGCGTCCCATGCTGTATAGAGGTGAAGAAATCGTCACTATTTGACGGAAGGGATATTTGAGCCGTACTTGCGCGCCACAACTTAGGTCATTCCCGGGTATTACCATCATGTGGCTACTGCTCACCCTCCCGAGGCAGGGCTTGGGTTCTGAAACCTGTTTCATCTTTTGCCTGCTCGCATCCTTCATCTTACTCGGTGTCTAACCTATATACACACCTAGTTTTCCATCATTTATCGACGGCTACCAACTTCACAGCTAAGGATACAGAATATAATGCATAACATTATTATTACTGACACAAGAATAATGACCGTTTTTTACAACAAGGCTTAGAACCTTTGAGATCGTTCTACATCTGATATTCTACTCAAAAATGATCTTAACGATCATGATTTCTTAGATTGCTCAAATTTTCGCCAGAGCGCTACGCTCAACTTTACATTTAATAATCTAGGATTTCGTGACAGGGATATCCATCCATCCATAGAAGAGAGCGTTGCTCAGTTTTTCAACATTGAATTCCATATAACAGCCAACGTGGATAGAGCCAAAGATGGAAATGGCTTTTGCGAAAACCGATGCATATCTAAATCTCCTTCAGCCTTGTTTAAGTCAGGCGGTAACTGTAACTAATTCTGTACCGAGGCCCTAGATGCCAAGACCGGCTATATCGGAATCTAGGCCGCGGAGTTACGCCAATGCCAGTAGTGTCATCAAGGATCCTCCTACACGTCTTATATCAGGTGCTATCTGCTCAGATGATGATGGACATCACCTGTGTAAAATGAGACGAAGACGAATTCTAGAACAGAGTCAACATAGCATGACTGCGGACAAAGCCGTTAGCTGAGAAAGAAAGAGAGGTCTATGGCATTAGCATACATGACACCCCAAATCACCCCAGCTTTTAACAGTTCCAACCCCTTTTACCACCCGCAAAATTTTATATCCATGGGGAAGTCCTGCGGTGTCTCCACGACGTAATTCTTCTCCACATATCGTGGTCTCAACTCCCACTCATATTATCAACAGAGGCGAAGCTCAGCTCAACCGCAGGGTTCCGTAGCTCGGCGGTCTTCGGCCTCTATACAGTACCGTAGTCGTCTATACCCCTGAAGTCGGCCCTTCTGAAAATAGGCAACCCAGGGAGCCTCACCGGCACTCAACCTTTCGCGTTTAGGCGGTTAAATCGACAATTCCATTTAGCCTTTTCCCCCGATAGGACAGAGGTGAGCCGAAATCGCCCGTTTTGGAAGTCAGTAGCATCGCCATCATGTTGCTATTGTTTTTAGGCCTCGTGGAGCGTGATCTATGTCATGGCGACGATGAATCCTGTCAGGAGGCGATGTAAAATTTGGTCATGATAAAAGAGATGACAGACCTCACAGAGATGGAGAGAAACATCAATTGGTTCTCATTACTCATTACACATTGATTTAACGCATGCTTGGAGAATTGTATGTTGATCTTTCGTCTATATCATTCAGCCTCTTCAAACGAGCAACAGCTAATTCGACATGATACAGATCATTCACCATCAATGGGGCTGCTTGCGGAGCTGAGGCTCTGGTGCTGGCCCTCATAACGTCTCTAGGAGGGATTTTATTTGGATATGATACTGATAAGCTCTGAAGTTCGGTTAAGCATCTCTCAATTCAAGCTCACACGTAAAAACAGGACAAATCTCAGCAATGCTACTATTCCAAGACTTTGTTGATCGACTCGGCCAAGAACAAGATGACGGTACCAAAGACTGGGAGCCCATTACCGAGGGACTTCTCGTGTCGTTGATAAGTATTGTATGTCTTTTTGGCGCTCTAATTGGCTCCTAGTAAATTCTTTCTTATACAAAACCTATGTCAAGGGACAAGCTTCTAATACTCGACAACCACTTAGCACTGCCGATTGGTACGGCCGCAGAAAGAGTCTAAGTATTTTTTGTTGTCATCTTTCTTATCGGCAACATCATTCAAATCACGACTATGCGCTCTTGGGTCCACATGATGATAGGCCTTTTCATTGCCGGTCTTGGTGTTGGTGCCCTTTCCGTCGGCGTACCCATGTTCCAGAGCGAGTGTGCGCCCCGAGAGATCCGAGGTGCTGTCGTTTCGTCGTATCAGTTGATGATCACCCTTGGTATACTTATCTCGAATATCGTCAACTTTGGTGTGCGAGAGATCCAGGACACTGATGCGTCGTGGCGTATTGTCATTGCTATCGAGATGGCCTTTTCGATTCCTCTTGGTCTCGGAGTTTTCGCATGCCCAGAATCGCCCGGATGGCTTGCCATGAAAGACAACAGGTAGGGTGTACGAAACTCGCTTGCTCGACTTCGCGGATTGGCCAATGACTTAAACAATCCCCTGATCGAGGATAATGTCCAGGAAATGCAGATTTTACTTGAGGAAGAACGCAAAGTTGGTCAAGGTAGCTGGGTGGAATGTTTCGGTGTCAACAATAATGCCCCCAAAGTCTTGTTCCGAACCCTTCTTGGCATGGCTACCCAGTTCTTTCAACAGTGTACTGGTGCTAACTACTTTTTTGTAAGTCAGCCTCCGAATCCGAAGCTAATCAATAGTGACTAACTTTGGCCCAGTACTATGGAGCCACCATCTTCGAATCTGCTGGTATTGATGACCCTATTCTGGTCTAACTAATTCTGGGAGCTATTAATGTTGCCATGACCTTTTTCGGAATCCTATGCAGCAGAGAAATTCGGCCTTCGATGGCCTCTCATTATTGGCGGCTTGACAGACAGCCTGGCTTCTTATCTATGCCTCTGTTGGAACTGTAATTAATCTAGAAGAAAGTAGTAATAGTGGAGTCGTGATGATTGTTTTAGCCTGTATGTTTATAGCATCCTTTGCTATTAGCTGGGGTCCCTTTGGCTGGGTCGTCGTCGGAGAAGTCTTTCCCCTGTGTATTTGTGCTAAATAGGCTTTGCTGGCTACGGTAAGGAACTGGCTTGCCAATTGTATGTGCCTAATCTTAGAATGGAAAAGTTTAAAGTCTAATTTTCTACCCGTCCTGATCAGCTTCCTGACTCTATTTGCCGATGATGGCATCTTGTATGCATTCGGCTATATGTTTGCTGGCATGAACTTGCTGGGTATTTTGATTACTTACTTTTGCCTCTATGAGTCTTGTACCCTTAGTCTTGAGCATATCGATATGATGTACTGTCTGCCTGATTTGAAGGCATAGGAGAGTGCTAAGTGGACTCCTCTAGGCTATGCCATATGCGAGAAGAAGGATGAAGCTTATATTAAAAAAATGGCTGTTGGTAAAGATGCCGAAAAGAATGTTTAGAGCGATAATGGCGTCGAGTAAAACCTGATATAATACAGAAAGTCCTGCTGTATAGTAGCTATGTGGGAGTTTATAAATAGACTTTGAAGATGTATCGAATAGAACTGCACATCTATCACATCTATTGGCAGATAGTTGGGTTACATTTATTTTAAACCTGATATTTATTGCATGATCTTGCTACAATCTATCTCATAGTCTAGTCTAGACTCTCTTTCCTGTAACGATGGATCGTCATTCTGTAAAGAGTAAGCTCTATGGCGTGACCTTGGCGTGAGTTTAACTTTCCTCGGGTTTAGCCAACCCTAACAGGTTAAAAGTTTCCAGAGTCTGTATCTCAGACCGAAAATCAGTGTTAATTGCGTTTATGCCTAAGTAGCAATAAATGAATTGCAGCATCAAATCATCGCCAAGCTCACGATCTACATTAATTCCATCAGAATGCGGGCTTTATCCAACTTCACGTCTTGCTTTCGAGGACCCTTGTAAGTTCATCTATGATTTGACAACTTATATCTTCGAATTATTCATACAAGAAAAGAATGATCCCTAGCTGAACCTTTGGCTCAACCACTTCGCACCTTCAAAAGTATCCTCCTAAACCGATGTTCTATGTACAGATCCACGAGGACTAGGGCCGCGACAGCTTATTTTGCGTCCTCGCAGTATCCCCTGAGGCCCTTCTCCTTACAATAGCGGTTCCACTCCTTACCACCCATGTGAAAGCCCCAAGAAAAGCAAGCGGGAGTACCAACCCATCCATCCAGATGGTACGTATCCATCTTACCTTGAGGTCGAGTTAGTGATTAGGAACTTAAGAATATTCTTAGAGAAAGCGATCGATACTTACAGTCAGAGCACGAGTCCCAATGGTTCCTGCCAGGCCGGGCCTTATAGTATCTGTTACATGCGTGCTTGGTAGCAGCCTCGTCAAAGGTCCACTAGATATATTTAGCTCTCAGTCTTTAGCTAGTTCGGGGATATCAACCTACGTATGGATCCTGGACGACATTTCCTTTGAAATACTTGCCACAACCACAGAAGTTGTGTAAGTCTGCAAAGGCAGAGCCAAAGCTAAAATGGGTCAGTGGAGGGAACAAGATAGAAAGAAGGAAGGATAACTAACAGGAAAGTGGCAGGAATAAAAGTTGACAGCTTCATGTTGAGATTTTGAGCAAGCGCTGTTATAGCAAAATTGAATATGAAAGGAGGATATGGCTGAAAGAGTGAAATGAATCCTGATGGCTGTTTTGGTCTTGAGTGAACGAATTCTCATTTTTGGCGACAGATGAACATGATTATATATCTTGACCTCGCTATCAAAATGTATGTCACTAGAATAACGAGACTTATCCAACGACAGACCGTAGCTTGAGAAGTCGAGCAAAGTTTGGCTAATGGTGTCATCAGATACCTAGTAGGATAAGCTTTGTGCCTAGTTTTAATGAAACACTGGCTCAACTAGAGATTTAATTATGTTCTCGTATAATTGTAAGGTAGTATTCCGAATATCTACCAAGACTAGTATAGAACAGAATAAAAAGAATCCACTTGAGCTGTGATATACCTAGTTAAAAACCTTGGATCCCAAAAATGCGCCAAGACTAAAATAAATCAATATGCAAAAAGAGCTCAGCTGATCGATGAACCACACATACCATCTATCATAAGGTGCCTTGGCCACAAAAACTAACAGTAAGTGGCACTGCGCGCTGGTAGTCGTTGACGATTCTAGAATATGCTTAGAACTGGAAACTTATTACCTCCATCCGTACCTTACCGAGATGTGTCCAATACTGATATATAACTTGCATGAAGATATTTAAAATGTGAATATAGGAGAAGGTTTATTTTTGCGGGTGAAG
The DNA here is from genome assembly GCA_021655885.1 of Fusarium abutilonis. Lineage (NCBI taxonomy): Eukaryota > Fungi > Ascomycota > Sordariomycetes > Hypocreales > Nectriaceae > Fusarium > Fusarium abutilonis. The sequence goes on from JAJJWN010000431.1 coordinate 47,312, forward strand.
AATTTCAGAGGAGTTGGCATTCCTATGAGACTCCGACATTCTTTAACTTTCTGTAGTCTGGATAGTTGAGTATTAGGTCTGTGTATTGTCAATTACTATGGCCATACACGCAGAACGTCAAGTCAAGGATATTAGTACCCTGATCAGCGAGAGGATATTGATAATCCTGAATTGACCCACAGCTACATCTGGCTGGCTTGATGTATCTTGCATAAAGAGGGCTCTTACCTCCTTCCTATTTTAGCAAGACCAGTGACTAGAATCTGCCACTTATCTAGGATTTTCCCATAGACCTCCTTTTCAACCGACTTATAGGAAGGCTAAAAATTGGCAGAATTAAGACCTATATAGGAAAGGTTGCTAAGGAATTCTAGAGCTATTAGCTAGATATAGCTAGTACAAGAAAGCTATATATATTATATAACTCTGGGGGGTTAATCCTCTTTTTTTATAGCCAATTAGAGGATCTTCCGGCTGGTGTGTCTAAAGAAATCCCTCATAATAATATCCCGGATTATCAATATCCTCTCGCTGATCAGGGTATAGCAAGTGCTTTCGGCTTTCTAATTAAATTCCTGGACTTGTGAGAGAAGTGCAGATTACTGACGACCCCAGTTGTGGATGAACTACTAGTTAGAAAGTATGTATCGCATGATTTTATGCTCACCAACACGAATTGAGCACGATCATTACCATGTGACATTTCAGAAGGACTATCATTACGTGGCAGAAGTTTGACGATCTTTCAGCCGCGAGCATGGGCTATTCGTTTGCTCTTTTTGGTTAGGTATCCCACGAATTAGCCTAATACACACTCCTGACTACAGGCTCAATCAAACCTTGGCAAGGATTCTGTCAGTCTAGCAACTCAGCTCTTCAGGTGAATATCTTTGAACAATCAAAAGGTGAAAACTTCGGACGCTCTGGCATTATACTTTTGGCCCTTGTAGAACTAGAGCTACGGAGTCTCCGAGACTCTGGAGTTGTAACTACAGGAAACGATTGTATCAAAAAATGCTTACGGGTTGAGATGAATATAAAGTCTTGGCTCTTTACCAAGAGAAAGAACTTCTTCACCAACAACTTCCAATCTTTCTTCATCTTCCTTTCAAAGACATTCTTTATAAAACCATTCTTGACCAAACCACAAATCTTGCAATTAACTATCATCAAGATGCGTCTGAACTCGGTTGTTATTCTTTCCCTATTCGGTCTTGCTACTGCCTCTCCCGTTCCTGAGCCCGCCGGTAGCGCTTCCATTGCTGCTACTGAGTTCAAGGCCGACTGGGCAGTTGTAGAGAAGGACTTCAACCTGGCTTTGGAAAAGGCCGAGAACGATCCTCATCTTACCAAGCGCCTGAACACTCACAGCGCCAACAACGTCGCCTATGGCAGAATCATTTATGCGGCAGGCGAGGCGGCTTTCAAGCAGGCCAGGCGGCTTTCCGACTGGAACAAGGCCAGAGAGGAATATATCAAGCTTGGTAAGATTCTGAACTTGACCTAATATAGGAGCTGATACTGATATTCTTTCGCAGTCACCACGATAATGATGGATCGCAACCCTGATTCCAAGACCGCCGTGGCCGCGGTTTGCTACAATAAGAAGTACGGACTTAAAGATCCCCGCAACATTTACGGTCTGCGAAGCGCCGAATTCTCTATCTGGCCTGCCAAAACTGAGTGAGTATAAGAGTGACAGTCTAAGTCAATGAGATACTAACTATATAAAAGCTATGACTGCTTCTATATGGGGCGTGGCAATGCCTTCTGGTCTCAGGGCGAGGGTGGCTCCGTTAACGTAAGTTCCTATTAACTCCATGGCTGGATTTCTAAATAAACATATACTGACCTATGTAGCTCCACGCTCGCTGGCAAAGTGGAGTATGTCGATTCGACAGCTCGGCTGATCTCTACTGTTAAGCTGGGGCGGGCCTAGAGTGAGAGAGTGCAGAGAAATCTACACGAGAAAGGCCATTGCGCAACTGGAGACTTGGGAAACCGAGGAACGTATCGTTAGAATTATCGGGGGTACTTTTTCGTCTATTCTGTTTTCACTCTTTACCTTTCCTTGCGTCTTCTCAAATTTCATAGATCTACTCAATACAGACTGCAGTTTCCTTTCTTCTCGCCATATCATTCATTACTAAATGCGAAAAAACCAAGTTTATAATATTCATTTTCCTTTATATCTTCCGGCCAGCCTTCGTTTGCATAAATAGTTCAAAGATATGCATATTTCAACAGAATAGATTAAAGCTACATGGCCATGTTCCAGTGTAGGCTATCCTTGATGATACCAGCCTCCATATCACGCTCAATGCTCCACACATGTACAAGTGTTCCAATGGTATAAACCTAACAACAAGGCAAGAGGGTCACCCATGTGACAAATCAAAAGTCTGGCCAGTAACAGGAGTAGCTTCGATTTAGCTAGAGCAGCCTAATGCTTCTCTTGCTATCGTATAAATGCACACTGATCCTAGAGTGAATGCAAGCCATAGTGTATGCTCCTCGATAGAAAGCTACTACTATATAGAGAACCACAGGCTTGTTCTCCATTTCCAGCGTTGAAACTCCATTCACACACATCTAGCATGAACCTGTTACAAGCTTGACTAAGAAGACTGTTTCTAGGTGTTTCGACCACAATGATAGTATTTGAGGAGCACAAAGCACATAATAGTCTCCTGATTTACAAATAACCGGAAGGACTTGGTGGCTGCAAGCAGAATTCCACCTAACATAGCCATGATGTGGCATGCTTCTGCATCTAGAAGCCGTCTGATTCTAGGAAACCAGAAAGCAGTTTGTTTCCACAATTTAAACATTCTATCCTGATCGAAGAACATGGAGATAATGTCGAGCCCCTGTCACCCGAAGCCGAGAAAAAGTTACGCAGGAAGCTTTACTTCCGTCTGATGGGCTTGTTGTTAACAATCAATATCATGCTATTTGTTTGTTTCACAATCCGATAAACCGGTTTGGCGCGAGCTAACATCATTTTCTCTAAACTAGGTCGACAAGTCAACCCTTGGTTATGCGGCAATTCTCGGACTCTTTGAGGAGACAGGCATCTCACAAGCCCAATACAACAACTTGAACACCATGTTTTATGTCGGTATGTTTCGTTGCACTCACCACAGCGTGTTATTCTGACGTGTCTAGGATATGTGGTGTTTTTATGGCCGGGCCATTACCTCATGCAACGACTGCCATTCGGCAAGTTTATGGCCGGTGTCATCTTCTCATGGTCTGTTGTTATCTTCCTACACTGCGTAGCAACTCGTTACGCCGGACTTGTCGTGCTGCGCCTTGCTCTTGGTGCAGCTGAGGGTGTAGTCGTCCCTGCTCTAGAGATAAGTATTGGTATGTTCTTCAACCGAACAGAACAGGCTTTCCTACAACCTACTCTCTGGATTACCTGCCAAGGTGCACCAATTGTTACCGGGTTCATTGCCTATGGCCTTCTCTGGAGTACCGGACCGGTTCTGCCTTGGAAGCTACTCCATGTTGTCACTGGAGGCATCACCTTCTTTCTCTCTGCTTGGGTATGGTTTGACTATCCCAATAACCCTGCTGAGGCTCGGTTCTTGAACCTCCAGGAAAAGTTTCATGTGATCAAGCGGGTTCAAGAGTCGCAACAAAGTTCCATCGAGCAAAAGCAGTTTAAGCGGTCGCAATTCATCGAGACTATGAAGGACCCGGTGTCTTGGCTATTCGGGTTGCAGGCATTTACCCTGATGTATTGCAATAACCTTACTTACGGCCAAAAGAATCTCCTTGTCACGTCGCTTGGAGTCACACCCCTCGAGTCTACCCTCGTCGCAGTAGCCGGTGGCGGCTTTGGCATTATCAACTGCATCGTGGCTGCATTCGCTCTTCGAAAGTATCCCAAGAACTTCGCTCTTCACTGTACACTTTGATGTCTCCCTGCTGTTGCAGGAGGAATCGGAATGGTGACAGTTCCTTGGGATACAACCGTTTCTCTTCTGGCGTGCATGTTCCTTGCAGCTCATACCTACGGCGTTTCTTATATCATAGCCCTTGGCTGGACAAATTCTTCAGCTGCTGGATACACGAAGAAACTCACTAGGAATGTCATGTTCATGATAGGGTATAGTGCTGGGAATCTCGTATCGCCCCAGATTTGGGTCGCATCAGCCAAACCCCGTTTCTACGAAGCTTGGGCATCAATGATCGCCATCAGTTGGTTTGGCACGCCTGTAATCTTGTGGGTCATTCACTTCATCCTTGCTCGGAGGAACAAGATCAGAAAAGAGCGACTTAATGCCCTTGGCGAGCAAGAGGGATACGCCTATGTGGAACAGCTTGATGAAAGTGGCCAACCTGTCAAGGTCAAAGTGGAAGTAGCTATGTTGGATTTGACTGATCTCGAAAACGAGACATTTATCTATCCGCTCTGATGGAATAACCGTATGTTTCAGGAAGAGCGAAGTTGTTGGGCAGGTGGTGGTAGCTTTGGCACGATGTTCAAGATTTGATAGAACTGGGCAACAGAATAGTTATTAGACTGAGTTAAGGGGTGAGATCATCAGCTAATGACAAGTAAATATGTAATGTATTCTTTGAGGTGACGATCGAAAAGAGAGAAGCGACAAGACTATAGCAGATCACACCATGATTAGCCCCGTCAGTAACCTGGCCTGGGATTGCTTACATCATACGTAAGATAACGATTTACCGTGGACTAGATATACGACTCTGAAAGAGGATGAATAGGATGTAACTATATCCTATCATCAATACGCCTTACTTGAAATCAAGAGTTCTCTACCCCTCACCGTAGTAGAAAGTTAATCCCGCGAAAAGATAAGAGAATATATATATATATATATATA
>JAJJWN010000432.1:0-34021 GCA_021655885.1 Fusarium abutilonis
TTATAATTTAACTTATATATTATAACCCCCCTTATTAACTTATTACTTTTTATTAGATTAGTTTTACACCCTTCCGCTACTCTTACAGAAACACTATATTTATGCTTCAGTTTAACAGCTTAGATCATCTTGTAGGACTGTTAACATCAGAGCAGCTTACTATTTTCTCGATATCAATTAGAACCTAATTTCTACAATTGCACAGGCCCAGTCACCCTGCTTATCACAGCTGAGATGCAGTTATCATTACGGGTGTCGTTCGAGACAGGCCTTCATCCATCTAGGGTTGTTCTCCTTTCGCCTCTGCAAATCTTTCCGCATCGGCTTGCTGCTGCTGCCTCTCCTCTGCTTGCTCAATAGCGAGAGGCTATGTTGAAGAATCGTAAATACCCACAGCCAAGTTTCATTCTCTACACCTTCTAAGTGGGACATGAGGAGCGGCCCAGTCAAGGCTCCTTTAAGAAAGCGGTCACCATATATAAGAGCCCGTAACACACCATATCATCACCCGTTTCCAAGATGCGTTTCGTACTACAGCCTGAAAAGGTTGGTAATGGCGTCTTATCATGGTATATTTCGGTGGCTCAGGCATGTAAGCATTGCAACTAGCTCCAGATCTAACGTATTTGCAAAGCCTTGGTTTTATTAATTATTAGCCACCACCAAACCAGCGTTTTTCAAGTCCACTCAGCCTGGTGATCATCCGAGCTCATTCATAGAATATCGAGAAACTGTTAGCTGATGCTCGTAGTTATCGTGATTTAATATTTGAAGTTCTACGGTCCAACAGACAATGGGAGCGTGATTAAGCTGTCTGACGTATTGTCTAGTCCATGCATGGGTCCTCTGTGTCGCGATGAGCGATGAGTAGTCATGAAGGGCAGGATCTGACTCAACGCGTCAATGGCGCGTTCACATTTTGCTTTTGGTCATGTGCAGCTGACGAGGTGTTTCACCATACACCACGTATTAACATGGTAGCATGGCTACATGAATGGCGAACCTTAAGCCGAAGGCCTTGAAGCCCAAGGCGGATGTTGGTGCTGGACTATGGCCCACCGATCACCCTTCGCTGCTTCAATGATCTAATCCTGATGCAAAGCTAGGGCGAGATGATCGTCGGTACCTGAGCGTTAATTCTATGGGCAACTCGATGTTGATAAATGAACAGAGCAAAGTCAATGACCACTACAAACATAGTTATAGTAATTATAACTTGGATCGAGCCGATTTCATGACGTCAATGAGTTGAAATGTCTCAAAGTCCCCTTTGCATCTGGTTAGACTTCGATGTATATAAACCTGACGTTCGACACGCCGATTGAGCTTCCAATTTATTATTCCAAGCACTCAACTTCTTACTCATCTTCAATTACCTGCCTCGCATCCACTTTCCGAGACCAACATTACCATGTCTGACTACAAGCCCACTGGTATGCCTTCAATAAGACCCGCTTGACAGTGTCACTGTTACTAAGAAATGCGCTGCAGAACACGATGGTCTCCGCAAGGATGGCCAGCCAGATGGACGCGTCGGCACTGGCGAATTTGCCCATGGCAAGATAGATCCTCACAAGGCTGGTGAGAAGGGCGGCAAAACAACCGATGGTGGCAGCGGAGAATCTCTTGGAAGCAGTGGGGGTGATTATAAACCCACGGAACATGGTGGACTGAAGAAGGATGGAAGCCCTGATGCACGCGTTAAGAGTAACTAGGACGCTGCAAGAATGTTGGTAGAACAAACATTATACCAATATATCTAATCAAACCCTAAACATGATAACATCTAGCCACTGCTTTCTTGACTAATCTTTGATCACTCGTTTGTGACATCCACACTTGACAATAGTCGCTGTTATTCTACACGGCAGTGTTCAACCGTAGTCACTGCCAATCTGGAGTAATGTGAACAATCCAGAGGGCATTGCACACATGATATGATATCTAGAGTATGGAACAGCTGTGTTATCTATTTTATGAGTACCCTGCTATGAATAGGCGTCTAAAGCTATATCGCTCGTTATTTTAACTAATCACCTGTACATTTCTATCTTTCGCTATCTTGTAAGTGATAATGAAGTATATGCGTTTCAATCAACCCAGTTACAAGAGCTCTTCATGTCCAAGAAGAATCAGCATTGATCTTTCTTTCTTTTTTTTTCTTTTTTTTTTTAGGTAGGAAACTTGTTTTAAACTCTCATTTGTAGATATCACATAGTCAGTAGGAGATACGTTATACTAGATTGTACTGTACTTGCTCATAGCAAGTAGCGGAGTCCGCGTGGTTAATTAACTGTCACGCCATTATTAATCGTACCACATTTATTGGCCTGTTCTTGGAGCCTGCGCGCATTGTCCTAAAACTGGGTTGGTACGAGGTTGTTTCACTCTGACAGGGGATATGCCTCAGAGCAGAATGACGACACAAGGCCAGAGGGTGAGACGACTCTAAGGTCATGCTCATCCGGGCGACTCGCTTCTTCCCTAGTGCTGCTATTATCACTACAGTAGCTGGTATGTACCCCTGCTTTGACCATCCCCAAATGAGTAAATACTGAGTTGAAACGTCGCTTAGCCGCTTGCTACTACTCTTATGTCTACGTCCCCAATCAGCAGCCCATCCCTGCAACGCTTCAGCACAACCAGCCACTACAAGGCCCTAGGCAGTGGAGCGAGCCAGCCTCCAATGCCCGACTAAGATTTGAGGGAAAGTTGAGGCCATCAAGCTAATGGCGGGAGGAAGTAACGGCGTTTTGACATTGGACAACTAGACCGGGGCTAGGCTATAATCTTTGTTTCATTGACCATTTTTATTATTATATGCACGTCCAGCTAATTGAGATTGACATTTTGCTTCACCAGTACTGTTTAAATATGAAGGTGATGTTGGAAGAATAATGCTAATCAGAAGACTTCTGCGTGGCTCAGAAACTAGAGACGTTTGCTCGGGTCCCCATTCGCAGCTACCTTCCACTTAGCATTGGCATCAGTTCTTTGCTGTTGAAATTCCTGTCGCTTTCAGCTACAGATGTATACAATAATATTAATAATAGTAAGTCAAGCGCCACGAGCTGAACAAGATTTAACTTGGAAACGTTCTTTGGGGGACAAAAAAAAAGAATAATATCCTGCAGCTTGGACAACCAAGTGCTGTGAAATCGTCTATTGCAGGACTAAATCGTTAGATTGACATAAAGATTCTTCAATGTCAAGGCCATACATAGGTAGAAGAGATTACTGAGTTCCATATCCCTGTATGCAGGGATTCCTAATGACATCACGCCATGCAAAGTCAATAATGTTTGTGGGTAAGATTGTCCTTGTATTAAAATTTAGGTTCACCTAAAAGCCAACGTCCCTTAATTATGAGGAATCAAGACCGTCCGGTCGACAAATAATGCCCATTTTCTAAATAGTAAACCTCCCTGTAACTTTACCATATTCAGGGAGTCCAGCTCGTCTAGATCGCTGCAAAGACGAGCTGGATGATTCGCTCTCCAGACTCCATCCAAGCTCAATCAATGCTTCTGCCCTCGCACGCCTGTCTAATTCGCTTGTCATCAACACGACCCATTGTATGATGAGAACAAAGACGTGGGAACCAATTCGAAACTGCCCTTAGCACATGACAGACTCTAGTTGATCGTTCCAAGTTGTCTCGCGAAGGTTTAACTGGTCGGCAGTGAAGGGGGTGTTTTGTCCCTTGCAATCAGGGTCGCTAATTTCAAACGTTAGTTTCACTGCTTAAAGAAATCATGGCAATCTTACCTATAGAAAATGCAAGTGTAACCGTTCAAATAAATGGAGGAAATTCCTCTAAAAGGCATAGCCGCTATATCAGGTTAGCTCACTCGTCCAGATACCGATACCAAACAAGTTTGAACGTACCGCAGTCACCGCTATTGAAGGTGAGATCGGTGCATTCCTCAGTCCTTTCCCTGCCTGTACAGACGTGGATCGTGATGGCGTTGGTCATGGCGACCATGGTAGTAAGAATAGTGAGCACGTTGTACTGCATAATGAAACGTTGAAGAACGAAGTGTCGAGGATTTAAAAAAAAAAAAGTAAGTGTTGGCGTTTGTCCTTTGGAGGCTATTGATGATGGTTCTGAGGTAAGGAAGGAGTTTGGATTTATGGGAGCTGCGAGAGGTTTATATAAGAGAGAGTTTGATATGGGGATACAGAGACTTCCTCTCCCTTCCGGCAGTTGAGCTTTGTTTGCCGTGCGCGAATGACCCGTATAATTTGCAGAAACAGTAGGCAACGTGAAGCATTGACGAGGTATTTTTCGGCAGTGATGTACCGAATGCAATTAACTTTCATCTTCTTCTGTGCCCTTGTATATAAGAGAGCAAGGTATCGAAGTTTAGCCAAGGGACCAGGGACAATGGCAATATGTCAACCCAATCAACAAACATACAGGAGAAACAATTTTACCTTAACTGAACTAGATATTGATCAGCAGTGGCCTAAACTTTGCCCTCGTCCTGCTCGTGCAGGCTCGCAACCCAGTCACTCGGTGATCCTTATGGAACGCAGGAGACATGCATCTCCCTGCTTGTATTTGATAGTATCTAAGATTCCAATGTACCCATAAGGCAAATTGTTAATCGTGCAAGTATTGAGTCCAATATTTAAAATATAAAGACGAAAAGAAATATGTTTTTATTATTTCATAGCATCTTGGATAACATGACATCAGCATCTATCTCTTGAGATCCAGAAGACTAGTGGACCTCGTCTCTACCGTTTGTAAGCGAATCAGGGCTGGCAATTTGGGATACCTAGAAAGTATGTTATATATTCATTGCACGATTGATTCGTCAACAATTGGTAGTACCCACTAGTCCCCGATGCTCCGAGCCAAACTATGTCTTTTACGATAAGCCGGGCGATGGCGATCCCTCAGTCACCATGGATTCCTTCAAACTTAAACCCGGTCTTGACAACCGAAAAACTGGCACTTTTGCAAACTGATAAGCTTCTGATTGATCGTGGGGCATCGGGCGAGGACTTCTTAGTCGATCCCCCTGTAAGCCAGGTTAGTTAGTACTCTCTAGCAAGGGGCTCATATGTCCAGCAACTCTGCCTGGCATACTAAAGGAAGCTTAATGGCTAAACGGCAGTTACTCGGTATTGGAGAAACTACAGACTGGCTCATCTGCAGGGCACCAGGAAACTGGATCTCCCGGACCACCGGAAGGACCCTTTGTCTTACTTTTTGAAACATACAACTATGGATGAATTTTATTCTGAGCATAGACCAGATATGTCAACATTAGGTGGTATGTATTAATAATTAAACTCAGAAAGCATGGAGCGTAAAGTAGCCTATTTCTTCATACCAACGGCTAAGATCGGTACAGCCCAGACAGAGGTTATGTTCCATTTCTGCGGTTTACCCTATATTTTAATCTTCTCAATCGACGGTATTACAACAACTAGAACAGAAACACCTAGAGTCGATTTTACCACTCTAATGCTGCTATAATATATTTAAGAAGGAAATTTGTACTGACTGAATTCTTTAAACCCCTCCATATAAAATATAAAGTAATACAACATTTACGTCGAAAATGTTAGATCTTACGAGTGAGTATAACGCTTATGAAACTTACGATAGTGAGTTCTTGAGATTTAGATATGAGTAAGTATTGCAGAACAATTCCATTCATTCAAATTGTGTTTTTAGTTAAGGTTCATCAGGCGAGACAGGGTAGTATTTATTTTCCCCTAGCAAGGTGGAGTGTCGATCAATTAACAATTGTAAACTTTACAAGGGGCACATAGGTACATAGATATAGCAAACTATTTTTAAAACGATTCCAGATATAAATAGTTATATCTAATATTAAGATAATATTCCTATCAGTATTTACTATATAAATAAATACTTAAAATTAATTATACTTATAGGCCTATTACAGTAAGTTTTCCTATATATAATATTATTTAGAATTATAGTTCTAGTATAAAACAAGGCAGATATAGTCCTGCGGACTACATATAGACTTAACCTTATATTTTAACCATAAGAAGTTAAATTAACATTCAGCGGGTTTTACAAGTTCCTTAAATCTACTAAGCTTTAAACTCACTCTTGGAACTCCACTTCTACTGGTACCAACTTAGTCTTAGCTCTTTCTATGTAATATTATGATATTCATCTTGTATAACTAACTTCACTGGGAATCTATTTAGTATACAGGATATGATTCGTCGATACACGATTCAACAGACACGAGCCAACACCTGTCTGACTTAGGTAGATATCACAAGACCTGGTCAATGGTATATTGAGATAACCTCGTTACGACGCTGAAACTCCACCATAGTATGATCTTTCCTTATTCAGCTATCGGCAGCGCGACCGACATACAAAGAATCCCCAATTCTAACTTCTCTCCTCAGTGATCCACTATCACCAGGTGTGGATATGGAATACGTAGGACTTTGAGACAGAACGGAACAATGAACGGCAGTAGGCCATGGAGCAAGAGGAAGTTGAATTAGGTTGCACGATGCTGACCGACAAGATCGGCACTCAATATTCACGGCAGATGGTAGAGTCTGGCTTCTTTGCTCACGGTCACGGAATCCGCCCAAGCCTGAGGCAACACGACGCGTGAGGCTTGATATTTGAAACTGCGGCAGAACTCACTCAGGACAAAGACCAAAGAAGTATAAATACAGACATATCATCCTCTCTAACACTTCTTCACCATCAACCAGCATCCTCTTCTCTTTCATCAGCCTTGATATCTCTTCTGATACACTACACTATACCCACAATCTTTCACAAAGATCTTCTACTTCGTTGATTCAACAGTCATCACCATGCTTTTCACAAAGATTTACCTTTTCGCCTTTGCTACCTGCGCCGCCGCAGTAGCTGTTCATGTGCCCTCGGACAAGTTGGCCCTCGACACTAAAGAGCCAGCCTACTTGTCAGAGTTCCAGAAGCACACTGCACCTGGAGAGAAGCAAAACACCAAGGAACAGTTGAAGGAAATCCCTAGCAACGACACCCTGCTTATCAAGCGCCAGCAAGATAACCGTGCCAGGGTTCTAGCAGAGATCGATGGCATTATTCAAAACCACGAAAACAACCATTCATCCGATCATGGACGCAGACTGTCTGGTTGCCCATCAAGCCGCTGCAGTGTCTGTGCTGGCGCGCTGTCTGTCACTTATGTCGCCGCGCTGGCCGCTTGCGGTACCGCTGCTGCAACCGAAGAAGCAATCTCCGCTGGTGCCTTGACCCCTATCGCTATTGCGCAACTCACTGCCTGTACCACAGCTGCTCATGCTGCATATGTGGGAGGTTGGACCTTCTGCCTTGGTATGAGAGATTAATCCTAAGCTACTGCTGAAGATGTCGGTCTGGGTGAAGGACGATTGGTGCTGCTTGTCTATATAGAGACAACAATAAACGACATCAAGCACGAATAGTCCCAGCCATTTCATCACCGGGCTTTAACTTGAATATTGGCGACTCATTTGGATTGCTCTGACGGATTCTTCTCACGGTTTCTAGGTCATGATTAGGAGGCAGAAGGGAGATGATGTAATTGGGTGGGAGGCGACTTTCATATGTATACTTTTCGTTTCGAGACCCAGTCGTGACGGGGATGTTCTTGATAGTTAGTTTGCAGATCTTGTTTAGAAATACAGTCCTTACCGCTTTGTTATTTTTTATATTCAGTTCTTATCAAAATCTCTAGATGTGTTATTGTTATAGGCCACCCTTCTGCAATTAGTAATAAAGATGTGTCTGTATCGTCTAAACCTGAAAGTAAGACTTTATAGAATTGACCAAGATTACGAGTTATGTTATACCATTCTGGAAATGCCAATTGGCGGTCGCCCGTATTTCTCATTTATCCTATATGGGTAGCTTGCTCATAATGAATCAACCATCTATGCTCATTGAGACACTCTGCTCAGTGCTCACCAAACACAAGCATCGCACAAATTGAGCGTGGACATATATGGATTAAATTCTTGATTGTTCCGCCGTTGGGGAATAATGGTGACGTGGAGCTCCTGCTGGGGACCTTGCTGGAGTAGTTAAAAATGCGTATTGGTCATGAGGAGTTTATAGAGTATGTGGTTCTCTTGGATTACAAGCGGCTATGATACTCCTATATATCTATTACTGCCTCTCTGAGATGAGCTTCTCACTCTTGTAAAGAGCACGGCTTTCTCTCATAATTTAAGCATTATAACCGAATTTTCACACAATAACTAATTCGCTGTTCAGCTGCATTAATGTTCTGTATATCATCTTCCTACCTCGAAAGACCTGTAAACCGAAATTGCAGGCCAGTCATGGTGTCAAAGTTGGGATGGAAACATGTTTAAATCCAGGCGGGATCGGAAAGAATTGGAAGTATTTCTACTCAATATCGTGCTTACACGATTCTTGTGTGCTCCCACGCACTGGATGAGCGAGCTAAGCTTACCCAATGGCTCTACGAGCAACTGAATCTTATAGGAGGTAAAAACATACCTTGCTTGATGGAATGGCAAGCCAAGAAAGAGATCAAACAGGGCTCATACTTCGTAGTAGGCGCCCCCATCACTCTAAAGTAAGCCATCCACTAACAATGTGCTCGAAAGTGAGCAGGATACGATAACTCGGGACTAGTGCACCTAGGGTGCAGCTCCTCTACAGGGGTGTGCAGATATGGTATCAAGTGGCTGTATCGAACCCACTGCCTCTTTCGTGACATGAGAGAATTTGAGCAAAAAACAAGGTCAGCATACCGCTCACGTTGTGCCTTATAAGTCTAAGGGGGTTAGTCATTGTACAGAAAGACCGTTTTCGCAGTGGCCAAGAAGGGGGCCTGGTTGGCAAATTCAGATTTTTCTCCTCCTTCTTCTCAACTCTGCAGTACTTTTTCTGTACAGTTTCTTCAATAAATAACCGTCTTTAGCAGTTCTTCTCTCACTCATCAAACATTCAAACCTCGTCTTGCTTGGTGTACGCACTTTAATCAACCATACTCCGAGCGATCTCTCGATATAGCCGTCGAGAATCTCGATCCCGCCATGTCTTCTACGACCCCGTTCGACTCCGACACAAAAGTACCCCATCACATACACGGTACCTCGCATGATGGACTGGACGAAGATACAGAAAGTCCTACCAACGATGTCACTATCGATGCCAACTTCCAGCACGGTGTGCAGAACATCGAGGCCGTCACAATTTCTTGGTCCAAAACTGCGCTTGTAATTGCCTTTGCCCTTATCTGGCTCGTCTACTTTGTCCAGGGTCTCGTCGCAGGAATTAGCAGCGCTCTGATTCCATATGTTACCTCCGACTTCGCCATGCATTCCCTCACGCCGACAACTAACGTCATGAGCTCTGTCATTGGAGGTGTCACCAACCTGAGTATCGCAAAGACTCTGGATATCTTTGGTCGTCCTCAGGGGTTCCTACTCTGCTCTACGCTCGCCACCATCGGACTCGTCATCTCAGCTGTCTGCAATAATGTCGAAGTCTACGCTGCGTCTCAAGTATTTTACACGGTCGGAATCAACGGTGTGGGATACAGTCTTAGTGTTTTTGTCGCTGATACCACCTCTCTTCGACACCGAGGTCTCATTCAATCCCTCTGCGCCTCTCCCAGCATCATCACAGCCTGGCTTGGAGGGCCTATCTCGACCGCTTTCCTGAACGGAGCTGGCTGGAGATGGGCTTTTGGGGTGGAAGCCACTGTCGTCCCAGCTGTTGCTCTTCCTCTGTTTGGGCTCTTTATGCACCAATATCTCAGAGCCAAGAAGCAAGGCCTCATTCCCAAGCGAGAGTCTAAGAGCACATTTTTCGACTCGGCCACGTACTATGTGCGCGAGTTTGACCTTGTAGGTCTTCTCAGCCTTTCTGCCGGTGTCGCTTTCTTCCTCTTACCTTTCAACTTGTACACCCTGCAAGCCAAGGGTTTCGGTTCTGCCATGAACATCTGCTTCTTTGTTTTTGGTATTCTCCTACTTATCTTCTTTGGTATCTGGGAGGTATTCTTTGCCAGGGTCTCCTTCATCCCTTGGAAGTTACTTCTTGATCGCACGGTTGCCGGCGCTTGTCTCCTCTCCTCTCCTTTACACTCTTCTTCAGCTACATGTGCTGGAGCATGTACTTCACCTCCATCTTACAGGTTGTTTACGACCTCAGCATCACGCATGCCAGCTATATCACGTCCACGTATATTGTCGGTGGCTTTTTGTTCGCCATCTTCATCGGAATGGTAATGTCGTACACCGGAAACTTCAAGGGCGCCACCCTGTACATGGCAATTCCTGTCTATCCTTGGGTCTGGCCTCATGATCCACTTCCGTCAGCCTGACCAGAGCATTGGCTACACTGTCATGTGTCAAATCTTTATTGCTCTTGGAAGTGGTGCTATTATGATTACCGCCGAGATTGCCATCCTGGCCGCTGTCAAGGAGCAGCAATATTTTGCTGTCGCTATTGCTCTGGTGTCGATGTGTGCGAATATTGGTCAAGCTGTGGGCTTGACTGTTTCCGCCGCCATCTGGCAAGACGTTATTCCTAGGAAGCTTGCTGAATATCTTCCAGCTGAGGATCTTCCCAACTTGCCCATGATTCAAATGGATCTTGTTACCCAACTCTCATATCCGGTTGGATCATCTACTCGATTAGCAATTCAGCATGCCTATGCAGACGCTCATAAGGACTTGTTCATCGCAGGTACAGCCACCTGGGTTCTTGGTATTATTAGAGTTGCTATGTGGGAGAACATCAACATCATCAATATTAAGCAGACTAAGGGGCGCGTCGTCTGAGTTCAGGCGCGTTATTATTGAGAGTCAGTTGAAACTTGAAACATTCACAGCAGAATTTGGTAGGAGGAGAAATAATATTCCGGTTTATGAGCCTTCGAGTTTGACGCATCTCCTCTCCACCTTGGCCCGAGATTCATCGGCAAATGCAGGTCTTCCTCGGCTACTTATGGATTACTAACATTAGACTAAGTATTTCGGGTGCCTTATCTAGTTTCTTTTCCTGATAGCCCAAACAATTCACTCTTCATCCATAGACATCATGTCGTTATCCCGCTTACGTCTTCTCAAGCGGCCATCTGGTCTTCCTACAAGAGTGCCAGTCCTACAGCTTCGGGCGCATTCAGTGGGAAGACAGAAAAGTGACGAGCTCTCTCCAGCTGCTGATGATCTTCACCCACTCCCCTCAAGATGGTTCACTGATTTACAAACTCAATGCAAGGAATTGAAAGCTCAACAATATCCTCCAGAATGCGTGCAGCGAGCCGAACAACTACTTGCTCATACCGAAGCCAGCTGGTTAGGTCTTCTAGCAGGTCAGCAGGGTTTCCTCACCAAGAAACAATGGAGGGGATTGGATAATCATCAGCTACTCTGGGGCGACATGGTAAGCAGTCCATTTTGAGAATACGCTATTGTGCCCTCCTAATTGAGTTTCATGTCTAGGATAGCATGGTAAGTTGGCATTTTCTAAATTTCTATGGCGTATTAGATCTAACATTAATAGGGTATGTTGAACTCGTTTCAATTGAGCAGAGCAGCGTTGACCTCACATATCGCAGGCCACATCAATAACGTAATGTACAACAAATACGTTGAGACCGGTCGCGTCCATTTCATTGGACAACATAGCCAGGATGCTACGTCTGAAGAAAAAAAGCAGTGGGAAGACCTCCCAACGCCACGAGGTCTAGGCCTCATCCTCAAGAGCATCAAGATGGAATTCAAGTTTGTACGTTTTCTTTTTAACATATCCGAGGCTTGGGAGCTCACCAAATGCTTTAAAATAGCCCATGAAATTTCCCGACACGATAACTGTGCTTTACAGACTGCTTGAGCTACCGACCTACGAGTCGACGTCCCTCATGATGGAAGCGCTGATTCTATCCGGGCAACATCGCCGCGTAGCCGCACGATGCATCGACGATACTGCTATTTATGATTACACCACCGCCAGCAAGTCAGTATTGAGGCCGTTCATGGTTGATAAACTTCAGGACACGTTTAGACTGCAACTTGAAGACCAAAAGAAGTACACTGATGAGGCTAAACGTGCAATTAAAACTCTTGCGGATCTTAAGAAAGAATTTCAGTAGTAGTATGGTTAGAATCTAGAATCAAGCCATAAAGAGAATCTACAGAGACCTACGATAGCATATCAAAACTCAAGTACCACTGCGATATCGCTAGAGTTCAACATTGGCTGATTGCGAATGCCCTTTTTGGGATGGAATACAACCTCTAATGAGATGGCCTTTTCAAGATCGAGCTACCAGGGATAGTCATCTTCTTCAGAGTTACCTCTTTAGGAGTCGGCCCGTATCCAGCATAATAGCCACGCTAGAGAGTCGGTTTGGTCTGTTCGCTACAGACATTGAGCGACAAGAAGATTTGGGACAAGAGCAAAGAAACTGCTCCTTTTAGAGAAGTGAACACCCTATTTATATCACCCTCTAGGCTTTAATCTAATCATATATCATTATCTAGAAAATTCAATGCCTTGGTTATATTCCTACTATCTATCAGTATTCTTGGGAAGCCAGATAGCAGCTAACCAACCTTATAGGCTCCTCTTGAGTGGTTTGGCTTAGTTAAAGTTTAGCGGTCTAATTAATCATCTGGTATCATCTACTTTACATGTCTGACGAGTATTTTGTCCTTCGGCCTCTACGGCTAGTCTCGGATCATAAAAACCCACGTCTCCAGCTCGTTACGTACTATTTACATGATAGCATCAACTTGCCTCCGCCCCCGCGATGAAGAGCGTTTCTGTCTCCACAGTCTCCATGGGGTTCGGTAATGAAAAGGAGTAAGCAGGTTTAGAAACGCGCCAAAAGGGCCGAGTGATTTACCGAACTTGCTTCCCCAGGAATTGTCCATACTCTCGTTATCATTTATCATCAGTTCTCCGGATTCTTGTGCGTTCTATAAATATTCCCCGGATTCGCAACTTGCAAGACCTTTTAGACGGGAGACTACGCTCGTCGCATCCTTTCTGGCCAAATCTTGATATTCAACCCTTCAAGTTATAGAATCATCTAATATGTCGGCCGAAAAGACAGATTCAAAATCTCCCTCCGTTCGGCCACCCGGTCACGACAATGATCTAGACTCCGACCAGATCGCGCAAATCGACGATACCTATGATCAAGCCATCGGCACCGTTACAGACTTCGAGAAGCAAAAAACGGCTGAAGGAGAAGCCCATTTTCGCCGTCTCGGTTGGAAGCGATTGACCGTCATTCTCATCGTCGAAGCCATTGGCCTTGGAACTTTCTCCCTACCTGCTGCCTTTGCCACACTTGGCGTTGTTGCTGGCGTTGTCTGCTGCATATGTCTTGGACTCCTTGCTATCTATACCGGATGGATAGTCGGTAAGGTGTCGGTGGTGTATCCCTCCGTTCAGCATTATGGGCACATCGGCGGTCTCTTGATGGGTCGCATTGGCGAGGAGATCTTTGGCTTCCTCTACGTACTTCAGCTGATCTTGATGACTTCATCGTTCATGCTCACAGGCACAATCGCTTTTAATGTGCTGAGTGACTACGGTGCTTGCGGTCTCATCTTCAGTGTCGTTTCTGGTATCCTCCTATTTCTCTTAGCCATCATGCCTTCATTCACTGAGGCTGCTATCCTGGGCTATATCGATCTTATGTCTGTTGTGTCAGCCATCGGTATCACTGTCATCGCCACTGGAATTACTGCTGGAAAGCAGCCTGGCGGTGTTTCTGGTGGCAGCTGGTCCGCTTGGCCTGACCCTGACACGACATTCAAAGATGGCATGGTGGCCATTTGCAATATGCTCTTTGCTTATTGCTTCGCTATGTTTCTATCTCCTTTCATGTCTGAGATGCACACTCCTCAAGACTTCACCAAGGCTGTATGGACACTCGGAATTATCGAAATGGTTGTGTATACCATGACCGGCGTGCTTATCTATATCTTTGTCGGTGTTGGTGTTGAGAGCCCCTCTTTATTGTCGTTGAGTCCAGTCGTATCCAAGGTCGCCTTTGGCGTGGCGCTCCCTATCATCTTCATTTCTGGCGCTATTGGCAATACGGTTACTGCTCGATATGTTCATTTGCGAATGTATCAAGACTCAGTCGTTCGATTTATCAACACCACCAAGGGCTGGGTTACTTGGCTTTCTGTTCTGGGCATCATTACCCTCATCTCCTGGGTTGTTGCAGAAGCTATCCCCATCTTCAATGATCTTCTTGCTCTTAGCTCTGCTCTTCTCATCTCAGGTTTCGTCTTGTACGTCCCTGCGATTATGTGGTTCAAGTTGCTCTGTGAGGGTCATTGGTATGAGATGAAAAACATTCTTCATACTGCCCTTTGTACATTTACCTTCTTATTTGGTCTCCTCGTCCTTGTTGGGGGGACTTACGCTAGCGCTTTGAATATTGTAAGTATTAGCCTTTCATTTCAATTCAAAAGCGAGACTAACAAGCATGTAGAAACTTCACTACGACCAGGGCCACATTCGTCAGCCATTCTCTTGTGACGCATAGATTGAGTGTGCAGCTTGTGTAAAGAAACATTGGTGTCTATATGACCAGCAGATTGGATGATAGTAGGTTTATATAGTACCATTTTCGATGTACTTTTCTCATCAACCTTGACAGCATCATGCAGGTCTTGGCTTGGCCAAAACCTAACCAAGTCTCTGTATATTTCATCCATCTCGAGTTAGCGTTGCATGGCTAGTCTGGGATCTACCTTCAGATGCCAAAGTGAATCATAGCTGCAGTAAACGGCTTGTCTTTGATATTATGATCCCCAGCACCGGTGTACAATGAGAAGCAATAGCATTGAATATAATGGTGTTGACGCTTCTTGCTTCACGTAAACGTACCCAGTAAAACTGGGAAATCTTCACCAAGGCAAGGCTAAAATGAAGATCTACAATATCCGGACTAAATATCTACGATATCTGGACTTGCGCAAATGGGGTTCAGAGTCGTATTGAGTGTGAGAAGCTCGCTCAAGCTCCGCTGGCTTGGCAAGCTCAGGCGAAACTACCGTTTCTGGGGAATATACTGTCTTTCCTAGGAAGAGTTAGGCTCTACTGGAACCGACAGTTGTTTAAGATATTTAAACTTAGCTATCGAGATCTGATAGCAAATAAATACGTCTGGTAAGACTAAAGAGGCCTAAGTATGCATGTTGGGTTACTTCTATACATTAATCTATGTTCCAATCTATGTCAGGATGGAACATCATTATCAGCGTTGATACAATACTAGCGCTGTTTAATGCGCATGATGCCCCTGCTGACATCTCAACAAGTAAAGGAGACCGGCCACCGATGCAGGGTAGAAACGGGCAGTATGTCCCAGTCTCTCAGTTTCGAATATAGAGTTGCTGTCTACCTGTTATTGATTGCTGGCTTTTTTTGCCAACTGGCGAAGAGAATGTAAATGTGATTCAAAAGACCGCTTGAAATAGGTAAAGAGCCAGACCCTATCCTCCCAGAGGAATGAAAACTTGTAGAGAATCTATCCAGAACTGATATGTTTCTTCCCCCAGTGCTGTCAGAGTTGCTGTTCGCTTCCTACCCTAGATAAACACATCTCATATCCCAGCTATATTTAGAACAGCTGGCTGAGGCAGACGTGGCGCAGCAGATGTAGCCACAATCTGCTGCGCCATGTCACACGCGTCATCCACGTGCCCTCAAATCATTCATGCGAATTTAATTAAAGCGCGCGTCATCATCTCAACAACAACAACCACCACCACCAAGTTTTACAATAATTAATTACCTATCTACAGACAAACTGACCACGCATATACACAAGATTAACAATAAAACCAGATACTCACCATGACGTCTCCTCAGACCATGTCCCACGAACTCTCCGAGGTCAGAGAACCTCAAACTCTAGCCACAGAGCAGCCCAAGGCTCACAATGCAATGGGTAAGAGCTATTACGACGTGCCACGTCACAATCGACTTGAACTGACCTTTCACAGACCCTCAAAAGGCTCCTGAGTCTACAGAACCCAATCTCAACCTCCGTGGTGGTGGCGCTTGCGACGGCCGGATTTGCGGCATTATACCTTGCCCAATTCCTGTGAACTGTTGGATCATTCCTTGCCCTTGTTGTTAGTCGACTTGCTTCGTTGAAGTGTGTTGTGTGCTTGCTGGTTTTCTGCTGGGGAGGCTTTTCTATATACGTAACGAGCGTAGCACATGTCTGCCTCTGAATCTGAACTAAGGACTTTAGGCTTTTGACGCGTGGACCCGATTCCGTGGCTATCTAGTGTTAAGACGGCGTATGTCAATGACGGATTAGCTTCATTAATGATTAATCTGGAGAAATCTAACATGGTCATGAACGGCCATGTCCGTGATCGATGGGCCTTTCTTCCCCACAGTGTCTGATAGAGAGAAATAATCTGAATCATATTGTCAAGCACACCTCAGCGGTACTGGGTTCTCTCAACTGTTACGCTTGTGGTGATGCGTTGGATTGGGTATGATGCGGTAGCACTGATTTAGTGTAGTACCCTGACACCTTTCAATAGAAGACTGACATATTGTTCAGACCAGTAAATCTCAGCCTCAAAGGTTCAGGGTGTCGACTGCTGACTGTCGAGACTGTCGATGTTTCACCCCAGAAAGAGATCTCTGAGCACCAGGGACCCATGGCACAAATGATGGGCATTAGACAGCCTGACATCACTTTGCGATCAGATGGATGGATCGTGCCATAGGCTCGGCGCCCTGTTTTCCGCGGCGGGCGGACGAGACAGGGTTCGCCATGTTTAACAAAGGATACCCAGCTGCCGATCAGGATTTGGCTCACGACTGGCGCTGGGCAGCAGTCGGCACTTGGATGGCTGGATGGGCAAAGGTTTGCCACTGTACTATCCCGCAATGTAATAATGTGTTGTCTGGCTATGGTCGAAAAGGGAAGCTGGTGTTTCTGGCACGAGCGAGCGTAGCATCGCGTAAAGACAGTGCATGGTGATGATCATTTAATCTCAGCAGAATGGAATGAACTGCAGCTCATGGTCTCAGACTTGAAGCGAGGTATTAACTAGCGTGACGTTATAGGGCAAATCATCCCTAGTCTAGAGCTGACAACTTCATGAAAACCATCTACAGCCAATCGTTCAGCCTCGGCTTGTTCGGTACCTTTATAGGCGACTCACCCCTCGTAGGGTTTCGATCTGCACAACCTAACGTTGGCTTATTGCGATCGACAATCAAAGGCTTGAGCACTACACACTAAACAGCCTGCAAGTCGTCGGAGACAGGTGCCAGACCGTGACAATTGAAGGGTGTTCTCTCTTATTCCCCGTTTAATTGGCTCGATTTCATGACTGAAGACCCATGACCGAGATGATCTTCAGGTTCTGCGCGCCCGTAAGGTTACGGATTGGCAGCCAATGTGGTAGCATCATGCGGTAACCTGAGTTGTTTTAGGTACTTGTTCCACGTTAAAGAGCGAATATTGTTGATTTTTTACAACAGTGGAACGGAGAGTGAATCATATGGGGACGACTATGCGGGTACTAAAGTCGTTTCTGCTCCCTTCGCGCACAAGGGCTGTGTCTTCGACTTCTAGGGCTCAACACATAATCAAGATCAACCTTTTCCCCCTACTACGATGTATCTGCGTCGGACAGATGAGGGCCATGCGGCCGTTGCCTATCGTTCGTTAGACGGAAAATCACGATCCATTGAGATTTGCGCCGTCCTCATTATCTTCTCCATCCTATCCACAGCAGCCGTGGCGTTGAGAACATTTACACGATTGAAAATGCTTCGGTCCTTTGGCCTAGACGATGGATTGATGGTGGTTGCCCAAGTACTCGCCATCGGGGCTGCTGTGGCTATCGGCATGGGTATGTTTACGGCCAAAGCCAGAATGCGAGGGCAACAGATACTAACGTGAATGTAGAAAACAGATATGGACTAGGTTATCATACGTGGGAGCAACCACACAGCAAGTACATCCCTTACATGAAGGTCTGTTCTCTACAATCTCCCTCTTGTGTCACTCACTTATACTGCCAAACAGGCCTTCTACGCATCCGTCGTCGTGTACAATATTGGAATGTGTATTGTTAAAATCGGCATTCTTTTCCAGTATCGCAGAGTCTTTTCCGTGCGATGTATACAGCTTATTACATTCTATGGACTGATATTCATGAGTCTGTGGACCATCACCATTACGTTTCTTAACATTCTCGTCTGTGTTCCAGTCACCAAATTTTGGAACCACAGCCTTCCTGGCCAATGCCTCAACCAATTGACGATATGGTATACAATGGCGGGTTTTAACCTGGCCACCGATGTAGTTATTTTCTGCATACCATTGCCTGTTATCAAAGGCCTTCATCTTCCCAAGAAGCAGAAGATCATGCTTTTGGCAATCTTCAGTCTTGGCTTTTTGTAAGTGATGATGGTTTATATGGAATAGGAGAGACAGTACTAACGTTTGTGGGCAGTACCTGTATCATTTCAATCATTCGAATCCGTACGTTAAAAGTTGCTGCTTCCACCGAAGACCCGAATTGGGATAACGTGGACGCTGCTATATGGTCGTTCCTCGAAATTACCATTGCCGTCATCACAGCCTGTCTGCCAACACTAAGGCCTGTCTTCTCTAGACTCATGCCTAGAGTATTCATATCATCTATGGGTAGAAGCACCGGCCCAGCCGAATATGGACCTTACTATCAAGCCTCTGAAAACCAATGCTTAAGTAACATCCGCACGACAAGGATAGAAGGATCTTGCAAGCATTCTTCAGACGATGCAAGTACATTGGACGAGCATGTCAACGACCTCTTCCCTTCACACAGCCGCAGCTTCAAGTCCCAAGTCTATCCCTCTTTTAGTGTCAGCATTACGACCGGGGACAAACTGGATAAACATGTCGAGGGCATGCAAAACAATAATGCAGAGGGGACAGGAAAAGGAGGCATACAGACAACAACGACTGTTATACAGAAGGTGGCCGAAGAGAGATCATCAAATGAAGAATGAAACACAAACAGGATAATGAAGAGGGAAACTACTCTCACAAGACTCACGACCTTTTTGTATGTTATTTAATAGCTCACTTAATACCCCCCAACTTTAAGAACTTCTTCCAAAGACAATAAAACAGATTAGTCTCCCTTCACTCTGGATCTCTTGCGATGTATCATCATGTGAGCTTGAATACTGCCTTGACTCCAAGGTGATCGGTGATCCATGGCCTCTCAAACCCAAGCGCAACAAGGTTGGCTCTAGCTTTCTTGTCTGCTACATCCAGCTCAACATTAGCGCCAAACCTTTGAAAGCCTAGCAACTTTAAATGCTCTCCGCAAAAATACACTTTATCCATGCGCGAGCAACCGAAACGCTTACGTAGCGAGGGCATGGCCTGCTGCCCCCAAGTATATCCCTCCTCGCCCTCTTGACCACCGAGTTCGAGATACGCATCCTTGAGGCTGTTGTCTATGTGCAGTGTTTGGCCAAATGGTTGGATGGCATTAAAGTCACCAGTGAGGATAGCGCCCCAGACATCCTCGGCGCGCATATGTGTAGCGATAAGGCGCATTTGTGACGGGCGCATGGGCGGTTCAAGTGCGAGTGACTCCAAGTGGGTGTTGCAAAGTCTGAGCTTGAGGTCTGGCTGATGTCCACTGGATACCATCGGGACAGCGACGTCCATAAACAACGCATCTCGTTCCATTCGTGTGGCCGAGTAATGGACGCGAAAGCAAGAATGAACACCAAGTCGACGGTCCATAAGCGTCACGGTTCCGTAGGTGCCAGAAGCCCAGCATGAGGTGTCCATGTTCGTCAAATAGAAGCTATCTCGAGCCCACTGTGTCTTGCTGATGGTATATAGGTCATTCGGTACGCATTCTTGTATGTTGATGACTGCTGCAGTGTCATCAGATCGCTGCTGGTTTATCAGCCCCTCCAAATGAGCGAGAGCAGCGTTCATCCGAGCATTCGCATGCGGTAGCATAAAGTCGATGTTCCAGCTGTATACAGCCAAAGTAGTGATACCAATATGTCGCTCATCACTTCGGTTGGAAGATTGACTTGTCGATTCAAGAGACTGCCATTGATTGTCCTTTTCGAGCCATCCGGACCGTTACATTAAGTGTCGCGTGGAAAGCTGTGGTACCAAATTGCACCCTTGACCAGCTTGCGGCTAGACGGTGCCATGTTTGTTGTTGTAGCTCCCTCTTTTTTGAAAGCATCGTTGAAAGATTGGATTAAGGGTTGCCAGGTACTGGTTACATGCCAGTATTGATATAGGAGATGATAGGCTGCTGTGAGTACTAACCTATGATCGTATCTGTCCGGGTTCATGTACTTCCAAGGCTGAGCCTCATGATTCTGCTCAGGCCAGATGTTGCCGATGTAATGACTCTCAGGGCCATCATTCCACGTCTGAAACTGAACATAGCTCGGTCGCGGATTCATCGCCAAGATACCCTACATACGTACAGGAAGATTCGCACCCCCCAGCCGGTAGAGACTGGTATTTTAGGCGTTCTTGTACTGTAGAGGACTGATTGGGATCATATACTCTTTCTTGTGTTCGAGAGCACCGTGGAAAGGCGTTATATCCACGTTGACATCACCAGGATAGCCGACACCATAGCCATCGAACTCGGACCACGAGCTCTTCCAGCTGGCAATGCCGTCTATAACCTTTCCCCAATATTCCCTACATAATCAGCGTCAGCAAATCGAGCAGCTGTATATCATAGCCAGACTTACCACCAACCGGGTGCTGCTTCCCAGTAACCCTCAGTATGATCAAAGTCAGGGATGAAGAATAAGTCGCCATTGTCCCAATCGTCCCGCCACTCAGTGAACTCGACGGCAGACCAGTTAGCGGCAGAGAATGCTAGTAGTGGAAACAATCATTAGCTCTAATGGTTGTTGCCAAGGCAGATTGGTGCTGCTTACTACCAACGACATTCTTGCCACCAATCTTGAAATATCCGTCTGAACCTTTGTACTTATTCCACAGGCCAGTGTAGTCGTGAGCGTAATTACAACATGAGGTACCATTGTAGCATGCATCACCTGCAGCATACAAGTCCAAATTCAAATAAACGCACATTCCAGCACCCGCGGCATTGTTGAACAAGTAACCGAGGAGGGTTTCAACCCAGTCGTTATCAACACACCCTACCTTCAAAGCGAATGCATCGAAGCTATGTCAAGATTAGGATTGAGGATGGGGCATCTCGAGAACACTCGGTACTGACCCAGCAGCTTTAGCGTCCTTGATATCTTTCTTGACATGGTCTTTATCGATCTTCCCAAGCTTTGTTGGCATGTATATCAGTATTGATGAAACTTTGGGCCATGGACAAAGCGGGATATAATACCATATAATGAGCTATCGCTGCCTTTGAAGATACTTGAGGTATTAGCGACAGAGCGCTGGTGAACGCAAATAATTCGCGATGCCACCTCATCTCGATTGATGTTGTCAAAGATACAAAAACAGTTTTTTTAAAGAAGTAGAATTTTGAATATAGAGATTCTTTTTATTAGCAATTCTCATCTTTCGACTTTTGTAAGGGGTTCTAGCCATACAATCCTTGGACAACAAAGTCA
The DNA here is from genome assembly GCA_021655885.1 of Fusarium abutilonis. Classification (NCBI taxonomy): domain Eukaryota; kingdom Fungi; phylum Ascomycota; class Sordariomycetes; order Hypocreales; family Nectriaceae; genus Fusarium; species Fusarium abutilonis. Next base: position 21,626 of record JAJJWN010000432.1, read on the forward strand.
GTTCCGACTGGGAACCGCATCCTGCCCAATAAAGAATACGACAATGTCACCATGGAGCTCATACTAGGTACCTTGACTCGTTCCATCGTATGATACGGCTCGTTAAGTTGAATACAGCTGATTCAGAGTTGGAGTAGGAGTAGGGCTGAGTTTTTCGTCAGGCTGAACTTGTAATTGGTGGGGATCTAAGGAGAGCCCCTGAACACAGTTATAGCCGAGTCTGCACCCTAGTTTGAGTGAGGTGACTGAGGTATTAGACGATACAGGGATAATCAATAGTTACCAGGCTCCTTTAGCAAGCGAGTTACTCCTTATACGCTGCTAGGTTTAATGCTCTGATACCTTGGCAACTTGGCTGTCGGCAACTCGCTTCGTCCAATCTCGGCCCTACTGATAAGAATTCCTAGTTAGTATTCTCCTTAGTGCTTCTAGGCGCTTGTCATTTACGACCAGTATCTTTTGTCTTTTTAACAAGCCCTATCCTTTCCGTTATTGGAATAGTAGAATTAGCACCTTTCGCCTAGGAAATCATGCTAAATAACGCGTTCTCGCGCCTGCGCGGTTATCCCCTATGCAGCCTTGTATTGCCATGGGGTTTTCTCCGGAGCTTTTTAAGCTATTAGAATTCCAGATTCTGTTTTTCAAATCTATAGCACATAGGGCCATGGTCGGCCCTCCCATCTACTCCATCAATGGCCGTACCCTGCAAAATCAGCAGTTCTGAGGTCTTCTGGCGTCACGTACTCTGATTACTTTAAGGAGATAAGATAAGCAAGTAGTAACGGCTAAAGAATAATATTCCATTGTCGTGGTTCCCACGCATCGCGGAGCCCTTGGAAATAGATATCTCTCCACGAAATTCCTGTCTTGAAGAGTGTCTCCGATGTCAAGCTCTTTCATTTCTTAGTTGTTTTATGGGGTCACCATTTTCTTACAAACTTTAATCAACCAATATTTCACCTTTCAAGCTTAGTTAGGTGAGCGTCAGAGACAGGCTAACTTGACAAAAAAGGAGCTGGATCAAAGGCGAGTTCAAAGTAAGCCCAAATGCAGTGGCAGCAGTCTTGACCTCCTGTCAGCCGATTTCTTTGACATGGAGACCAATGAAGGCCTTCATGTTGACTTTTCGCCATTTCGGGATCGGATGTAGTAGAGAAGTAGGTAGCATCCAGCCACCGCTTACGACGTAACAACGAAAAAGTGTGTTATGTGCCATGTCAATATGTCTTTCGTCTTCTCTGTAGCCTAGCATGCGCGAGCTGTAGTGAGATTAGTGCTTGGAAACGTAAGCAGACTGTCTAAATTCCATGTCACAATTGATATTTAGAATCATAAAACTTGGCCTTATACAATCAATGTACCGGTGAGCTCCAGATCCCCAACCTTTCAGATAGAATTATTTTCAGCAGAGGCACGGCAATTATAAATAAATTTGATATCAAAATCTAGGTACTTAACAAATGCACAGCTATCTGTGCATATGACTCGCTCAAAATCTAGAGCCAACAAAGCACAGTAAGCACTAGTCCACCAAACTGTTACCAAAGAAGGAAAGGAGACATATGAATGGCTACTTTCTGTATGTCCTGGCGTGAATTTCCCACAGGCAGCAGCTTGTGTTGACACTGTTTCAGCTCTTATAAACGTACTGGCTTACTCGTGATATGACTTGTCTTATAACGGAAACAGGTCCCTGGCAGAATGATAACATGCATTCGTAAGCGGAAAATGGATTATAAATCAAAAGAGAGGCTTGCTTTGAAACATCATCGTATAAAAGGGTTCCTTTTGTATATATAAATGTCTTGAAGCCTTTTCCTAGAATGAGACATCCTAACCTCACTCAGACTTCCTATGTTTTCTGTCAAGATCATCATACTATCTAACCCTTTCTCATCAACTGTGCGAGCAGAAACCAATCACGATGGCTCACCCTATTATCTTTCATGCCAGTCTCGGCCTAGGCCTCATGCTTGTCTCACTCGGTCTAAATGCCATAGTCCGGCCTGATGCGCACCTCCGGAATCTCGAATTTCCTGTACAGAGCAAACCTCAAGCTAGAGGTCTAAGTCACGCACTCATGCGGATTTGGGGTGTCCGTAATATTTCTGTCGGCCTCATGATCACCCTTATCTGGACTACGAGTGATGAGACATTGATGGGGAAGGGCTTATGTGCAGCATTACCTCTGCCGATCATGGATGGTTTCGTCAGTCGCATGCTTATTGGAGGCGGCGAGTTCCAGCATTGGATATTTCCGCCCGTGCTTATTTCAATGGCTGCAATGTTGTTGTGATGGGTTTAAGCTGTCGGTTCGGCAACCTTTTTCTTTTTTCCTTTTTTCTTGTATGCTAGAGTCATGTTGTCTCTCTAACAATCAAGTATTTAACCGGCCCATATGAGGCTACACGTTATAAACCAACCGCTCCGCTGCGATGTGTACCCGGCGATTATTGTTGCTCCAGTCTTTGTTAAATTACTCTTCGTGGCTGTAGGTTTCCTCCGCAACTTATAAAAGACGTTGTCAGGTCTAGTCAAACCCAACGGCACGAGGCACAGATGTTTTGTGTTTGCTCTTTGCTCTCGTCTATACACTCTGTAGTAATGTTGCGCCTTCATTCCGGACGAATTTTCTGCTGAGAGGAGAGAACTCTTGTCCATGTGCAGCATAAAAGATTTTGATAGCTATGTTCATGTTCTGTCTCGAAACTCAAGTGCTAACCCAAGAAGACAGCAACCAACGGCAAAGCATAGAATGCGATCTTGTCCACCATATTGACCTTTCGAGCTGCATTTACCTCTCCGCTACCATCAGTAGAGCTCGTAGGCGAAGCCGAACCGGTTCCGGTTCCAGTTCCGGTTCCAGAGCCCGAGTCAGATCCATTCTGACCCCCTTCTTCGTTATTGCCAGTACCACTTCCACTGCTGCCGTCACCTTCACCACTACCATCGTTCTCACCGCCACCACTACTTTCATCTCCTTGGTTATCACCACCATCATTCTCATCGCCACCGCTACTTTCATCTCCTTGGTTGTCACCACCATCCCCTCCGTCATTGGAACCCCCATCACCTTGACCATCACTGCCATCGTCATTACTATCATCACTACTTGAGCTGCCTCCCCTATTGGCAGCCCTTATGTTCGCGTCAGCGATGGTGAGTGTGACTCGAGTATCTCCAGACTTTTGGACCATTGTGATCTTCTGATTCTCCGAGGCGCGAAACTTGTCGCTAACGACATTCTGGAACTTGTCACCGCTAGAAACCAGCTCTTTGTTATAAACAGTCGATCCATCAACCATCATTTGAAGGCGAGACCCGGTCTTGTCTCCGTTTTGCGTGACTCTTTTGAGTTCTGTATTTCCATTCACTCTGATTCTTGCCGCAATTGTCACAAATGTGCCAGGTACGATATCGTTAGAATCTGTAGGGGGAAGATCACAGGATGCTTCTCCCCGGGGTGGAGGGTTAAGTAATCTGTTTAGGGTGTTAGTGCTAGCCGAGTTGACGTAGTTAATGCTCAAGCTTACACAGCAGTCTCGCCATCCACCTCGGTAAACTCTGCGTACTGACCCAGGGTCGCATTTGCCAGGTCGAGAGATATAGTTTCAGAAGTTGAAGTTGGCGACAAGGCGGTGACTGTGGTGTAGTCATCGTCGGCCCCGTCTGCAGTAGCAGTTGCCTCTCCTGTTGTTTCATCGGCAGCAGTTTCTGGAAGATCCCCCTCTTCGGCTGTCGATGCAGACTTTTCTTCTTCAACGGCTGAGGCAGTTTCTCCCTCCTCGACCGTCGATACAGGGTCTTCTTCTTCGGCTGTCGGTGTAGGGACATCGGCATCAGTCTCGGTGGGTTCTACTGATGAATTGGAGATGGCGTTAGTCGATTGTATTGGCTCAATTGAAGTGATGGACTCACCATCACTATCAATTGTCTTGCTCGCTTCTTGGGGGGTTTCGGTACCGTCGTCAGCCTCTGACGCCGAAGTCTCGGGAGCAAAGGCTTGCTCACCATCTGTTCCTGTTGGCACCGGAGTCTCCTCGGCATTAGTCTCCGTGAAGCTATCCTCTGTATTGGTGGGCGCAACAGCGGCTATGGTTGTCTCTACCTGATCAGGGGTGTCTGTTCCTTGCTCACCCATCGTTTGGGTCTCTTCAGCGTCGTCGGGTACCTGGGTAGCCTCCGTCAGCTCCTCAGTAGTCTCGGGGACATCAGGCGCTATTGTCGGTTCATCTCCAGTGACTGTAGGTGCTGGTACCTCGACATCATCTGTTGGAGTGGGTGGAGTGTCTGTTAGCGGAGCTCCTGGTTCTTCTGATGCAGACACATCCTGGATCGGTTCCTCCGGGGCAGTGGAGGCATCAACCGTGACCTCGGAGGATGGAGCTGCGTCTTGGGAGGGTAGGCCTCCACCCTCAGTCGGCACAGGTGTGTCTTCGGGTATAGTCACGTCACTGGGAATTGGCTCACTATCAACAGTTGGTTCTGGTGTGTCGGAGAACGGGACATCTTCGACGGCTGTATCGACGGCTGTATCGACGGGGTCGGCGGCTGTTGCCACGACGTCTCCAGTTGCTACAGGTTCCGTCTGGCTCAGGCCCTTCTCCACCAGTAGGCCTAGGATAAGGCCTTTCAAGAAATGCATAGCTATTGCGTGAAGGTAAGAAGAGTAAAGAATCAGAAAGGGAAGAGAGGAGGTCGGGGACGTTGTAGACTTGTCAAGCTTAAGATATGTATGAGATGATCGTATACAGGAAGGTTCGATGGCTTTTTAAATCATCCTGCCCTTGGACCGCTCTTTAACCCTCTCCACTTTCAAAGCTTTGTTTATCCATACCGTAGCTGCAGCATATACAGCCACAGAGTCGAGAGCTGACGCCAACAGGCAAAGCTGAAAATATGCATTCCTAGTGCCAAATATAATTTGTGGCATATTAGCCTTGAGGGGCGTCCTACTGCGTCTGCCTGACCACCCCTTCAGGATCTTGTCGTTCGATTTGAAGCCAATACGGACGAAAACATGGGTAAAGCCAGGCCTGCGTATCATCCCAATTTCCTCAAAAAGATCATACTTCTCGCTGCTTTTGTTGCTGGCAATCCTTGGAGCCTCACCAGGAAACTTGGCTAGTCCATTGAATGCTTTAAGAAATGGCGTACGCCACTAGGGGCTGTGGGAGATCTTAGCTGGTCGAGAGCAAGCCACATCACGGGATAAACATGGGCTTCGCCTGGACCGCCGTGTTTTGACGGATCTCGCCTCGCTAGGTGAAGTGGAAAAAGAAGAAAGGACCAAGAGGTGGAGAAGCATAGGGCAGAACACACAAAGTTAAACGTGTTTACTGTTGGCATACTGAAAGCCTAAAGCCTCAGGCACATCAATCGTAGTGTGTAGCGAGATGCTTCAAGTCAATTCATCCCATGCCTACGAATTCTAACTAGTTGATCAAGCCCCCCTGGACCATTGACCAAGTCCCCCACAAAAGAAACAATACCCAATGCAATGCTTGAAGCTACCCCCGTGTTAAAGAGTTTGTCGTCGTACATAACCTTCAATACATAACTGACTCCAAAAGACTTTGATACCTCAACAACTAGCGCATATGGCTGGTACATTCGCACACTAGACTTGGCCATGACAAGCCCCCGGTACTGGTTGATTGGATCGTCTTTGGCAAACGACTCAGTGGCTGTGACAAGAACAAGATCCTGTTACCGTGTGTTTGACGTGGCAAGCCTACTGCCTGGTGCATGGCGTCGAGTCCCGCAAGTCCGTTCTCAGTCACAGCCCAAAAGTCGTCTTGCAATGCAGAAAGAAACTCCGCCATCGGCTCATCGGTCCTGATGATGCTTCGAAAGGGCAGGAAGTTTGCCAAAGTCCCGTTGATGGATTGAGGGTCCGCGACATTGCGTCCGCCGAGCAGGCAGTCAAAGCGAACGTCATTGCTTGCAGTCTTTGCAGCCAGCCACAAAGAAAATGCGCCCTGAAAGATGATGCTGGGGGTCACACTATATCTACTGGCTACCCCATCGATACCCTCAATGTTTATGTCCTTCCTCAGGCTGGCGGTGATTTTGGGCTCAGCGACAGCACTCAAGTCTTGACCGTGAAGAATATGAGAGACAGCACCCTGCGTAGCCGTCTTCTCCTCCCAATACCGAAGAGATGCTTGCTTGTCCTGCTCAAAAACATGTTGAGTACAGTCGCGAAACTCAACTCGTGGTGGAACTGCGTCACCCTTCAAGATAGCTTCGAGATGTTCATCGAAAACGCGCAGCAGAGTACCGTCATACACTGCATGGTCCATCTTGATGACAAGATCCCAGGAAGAGTCCTGATGAGTGAGGGTGGCATAATTGATGAAAGGACGGCCGAATTCGAAGCGAGTCTGCCAGAAATTCTCCAAAAAATTGGGACATCTCGTCTTCCGAGTCTAGCGCAACTTTTGTGACGCTCAGTTGCGGATCACGAAGAACGACGCCAACCCAACCAGCTTGGGAAGTCCCCAGCCAAGTTGTGCGCAGGATGTCGATGAGCTCTGACAGTCTCGTGGTAGCCTCGACCCAGGTGTCTGAATCGATGCCGCCAGACATGTGTCGTACAGTTTGAAGCACCCACATCTGAGACTCTCGGCTACTTGGGCAGGGAACTTTGTTTTAACCGAATGGGCAAGGGTAGGATAGTTAATGTATCTTAGTTAGCCTTCATGATGCAGGTTGTTAACGCACACTCGAAGTTGACTTACCATACTCAACATCGTCGTCCCATGGTAGTACCCTCTCTTTGGCCAACCTCTCGACAACTTCGGGGATTTCAAAGACCCGCTTCGGCAGGAAAGTTTCAGCTTCCATTTTGCACATGGTAGCGGCCATGTCCTTGAGCTTGGGAGACTCCAGGATGTTCAATGCATACTCCAACCGGCGAAGCTGACTCGTAAGGCTGATGGCGGAAATCGAGTCACCTCCGAAGGTGAAAAACTTGGCTTCGCGATCAATTTTATCAGTCGGCATGCTGAAGATTTCAGCCCGCGCTGAATCGAGTGTAGGTTTCCACTGAAACAATTATATAGCCGTCGCCGGGAGATTCGAGCACCCATTGCGCGAGAAGCTCTCGGTCAAACTCCACCACTGACTTGTACAGAGTCTTACGGTCAATCTTGCGAGAGGGAAGCTTCGGGAATGTGCTCATGGGGATCATGTAGGTGGCCAGCGAGCCGATCTCCTCGTCCAAGTTGGCCATAATACCCCGGAAAGAAGGTGACTCGATGAGACCAGAAGTCGAAGAGCGAGTGGTGCATTGTCAACACTAAAGTCTGATCGGCTGTGAAAATTGCCTTCCACAAAGGCTTGTTCGTATCCCACTCATGATGCCTGCTTTCTGATGCAACAAACTCGCTAGTTCTCAAAGCCTCATACCATAGAAATTCGAGGTCGTCTCTGATGCTCTGTACGGGTCTTGCTCATTGTCTTCATCCTATAGCAGGTTTTTCTAGTTGGTACAACGCGAGAGAACCGATTGTTCCCTATGCACTTCTGGAAAAGTCGCTCCATGATCTGCCTTTTCTTCGCCATGAGTAAGTTGGTTAACTACCCCCAGTTGCGTTCAAGCTGACCATTCATCCTCCAACATTTGGTGGCTTTATTGGCATTTTCTACCTGCCACTGTATTATCAATTTGCTCACAGATCATCTACCGTCGAAACTCCGGTCCACTTATTACCATTCATTCTGTTTCTAGTCGCGTTCAACCTACTCAATGGCCAATTCATGGGCCGGACGGGCTATTATTATCCATGGTATATCTTCGGTGCCGCCCTAGAGCTTATAGGTGGTGTTTTGCTATGTGGGTAGCATCCTGTATTATCTACTCATGTCACCATCGTTACTCACCATTTTTACAGATGCCGTTGACGAGCATACATCTGACGCCAAGATCTATGGTTACACCATCATTCTAGGCACCGGAGTGAGCTTCTTCTGTCAGGTCGGAGTTGCCGTTGCCCAGATGAAAGTGCAACCAGATGAGATTCCATACACTGTCAGATTCATGACAGTTGGGCAGATGCTAGGCATCGTCTTTGGCACAGGCATGTTAAGTGCTCTATTTGTCAACTGTGGTCTACAGGATTTTGCAGCCGTGTTTCCTAATGCTTCGACTAACGAAATAGCGGACGCTCTTGCCAGCGTGGGTAGTGAGCTGATTGAATCTGCATCCCAGGAATTGAGGGCGGAAGCTACCCATGGAATTACGGGAGCAATCCAGCGTGCCTATGTACCCATCATCGCCGCCGGTTCTATCTGTCTCATCTGCAGTGTGTTTATGCGACAGGAAAAGGTATTTGGTTAAGATTCGATAGTCCCGACTTGAGTGATTGTCTAGCATGGCTTTTCTTGTGAGACTAATAGAGTGGGTTATGGCCACTATGATGAAAGTCCACAGGGGCAAGGAGTATTCTCGTTCAATAAACATAAGATATATAATCATAGCCCACTAGAACTTTGCATCTTCAACACTCCGTATAGCTGTTTGACAGCTACCCACATCACGTACAATTTACCATGAATCCTGCTAGCATAGCATAGACCGCACGCCCAAGGAATGGATTGCCCAGTCGTGAATGCCAGACTGGCTATAAAGACCCACAAGGCCCATAATCTTCTCATAGCTCTTGCATACCAAGAATACCTGAAACAAGACATGACAGAGTTTTCCACATTGGAAATCTCCGAGAACCCTTGGGTCGTCAATACCCAGGTCGGGAGACCCAACAAGCACGATACCCATGCCCACTCGAACAAAGAAAACTATACAAGTAAAAAGATTTCGCATGTAATACCTAATGCAAGTATAGAATTTTCTAACGATGGTCGCTAGGCCCCTGGTGACTCAAGCGGTTATTAGTCGGCATCTTAGCTTGATATTGGTGAGTGTTGCGGATGAGAGAGGTGGAAACTTACAAGTCACGAGTTAAATTTGTTAACCTGACTTACGATAAATGATTAGGTCTTCGGTTACGGGATGACTGGATGAATGATAAACAAGAGGGACTTAGACATATATGCCATTAAGCTTACTAAGCTGCTACGTATGTATATTTAAAATATCGTGATTTGAAAGGTGACCCATACAGAAGCAGCTAGACTTACCTTTGGTTTGAAACTCCTCGCAACATCTTGCATTCTGACATGGATATTCTCTCAGCAATATTAAAACTACAATGTGTCAACAGCTGCGAGCTAGGTACCCAACAAGTGGGTTGTTTTCGCGCCTCAGATTATCTTATTGATACACTTACACGTATAGCGGCTGACACCCTCTCATGCTTGGTGATTGCTTTTTCAACTGAGTATAATATCTTGGTTTTAAGACTTTGGCGATGTTAACAATACCTCGCTAAACTAATTTTTGTTCCATAGTACACCTCTAGGTAGCCTTTGGGAAACATGGTAATCTGCAGGCATTCAACCAAGTACTTTCTCTTGTCATCTGTGTCTTCAGAGCTGTTCACTTAATTTTTATCTCTATTGAAATGGATGTTTATTTTGATAGCCACGATTGTGCTAAGTTGTTATAGGAGCTGATTGATCTTACAGGAGAAGTAGGCAGGTTTTTATAGGTACGGAAAATAAGGTCTAGCATCAGGAAGCCTTTGTTATAATTATAAAGCTTATTGGTACTAATATATTTACTTAGGTATATTATGTTTTAATTTTATTTTAAAGAAATAGGGTTTTTTTTGTCAATACTGAAAAACTTACTTTCCCTTACTATCCGGGTAGAAGAGGTTAAACTTCGAGTCGGTGAGTTCATTTCTATTATGACGGTTTGATATGACGTTTGTGTTGCGTTCCCGTTAACTAACTGGCGGTAGACATCAGGACTGGTGTATAGGCTAGTTTCCTATGTATCGAAGGTGGCTTTTGTCTATTGAATATGGTGTCTTGTGTTGTATCACCATTCACAAGGGCGTCGCTAGATAAGCACTTTAGCACCTACTAACCACTTTTGAATAGCCCTGACTAGGAAGAAAAAAGACAAAAATCGAGGACGTAAGTGTTGTGGTAGACTCGCTTTGAAATTTCGTAAATCTGGGCTGGGCCGGAGGTTTTAGAAGGTTTTAGATATAGCTATTGAGTTGAGAATGCCTCATATACCGCTATAAGTCCAGACGCATCACATAATAACATCGAAAGAATACTCTCGATCAAACTGATATCACTCCTCTGAATAACCAAGTGAAAGTCCTGAAACAAACTTTACCAAAACCACCGCGCTGAAGTGGCTATATATGCTGTGAATGTTGTGCGTTGATGAGCGACATGAACTGTTTCAGTGGCCATAGCTACTCCAGCCTCCGCGATTGCCCTGATTTCCTTCCATATAGCCACCACTATACTTGGCAGCCTTCTTCCTCGCCTTCTTCTCGTCCTAGTTTCCATACATGTAGCTGTACTTTTGGTCCAAGTACTGGCCTTTTGCTATGATTGCTTGTGGGTCATGTAGACCGTCGAATTCGTCGCCGCCAAATAGCTTCTTGACTACTTTGTCAATCATGGTGGATTTAATCCTTTAGAAGTAAAGGTGAAGGTGATGTGTTATGTTTGTTCATGGATAGAATGCCTATGCAGTGGATGTGACGACGTGTGAGTTGTTTTGTTTCTGCGTAAGACACGATGTTTCTCGAGCATCAGGATAGAGCTTCTATATAGCTTTCATTCAGGCTGATGATGCAATCTTAGCGATAAATATCTTACTGGACGACAAATCCGCCCGATGCCAGTGCGCGAGGGAACGTCTTTGTCAGATTAGCAGTTATGTCATTATGTTTCCGCTACTCAGCCCAGCGAGAACCGATGGTTCTGCATGCAAGTATTTTACGTTATGGGGATCTGCGTGCTCAACGGGATGTAGAGTAAGTCGTGTCGATCTCTATGGTTTAAAAGGACTCTGTTTTTGCCTAGACGAGGAATCAACTGACCGTTGCTTAAAATGACAGCTAGTGTGACTGAGCGCTGCATGTTACCATGTTTGGTATGGCATGATATCTAGCGCAGTCTCATGCCCGAGTTCAGCTCCGACCTGATCTCAGCGTTGGAGTATTAATGGTGAGCGATGGGGCGCTTGCTTATGCTCAGCCATGGAAACAATGTATAATACCGTCATTCGCATTCTACTTGGGACTGCGCATTTGCATCAGTCGGCTCTAATCAATCTCAAATCTTCCTCACTAAAACAAAACTAACACACGTATCGCTTCAAGTCAAATCACTTGCCATGTCCTACCACCACAACACGTATCAACAGTCGCCATATCCTCCCCATAACCACTTTCCAGAGCAGCCATCTTTTAGCTCCTCGCCGTACTCTCAGGCTCCTGGTTTGGCTCTTCCTAGCTACCAGCAAACTCCCTTTCATCCTACATCCGGCCACCATGGCACACAAGCACCATACAGCTATCATCCTCATGTGGGCTTCACCAGACTGCCTGCTAGATTCTATATTTGGAACGCCATGACCAGCGGCGGTACCAGCTGTTTAGAGCTCAAGCCCCAGTTCAACGGTCCTGTTGCTTATTCAGCAAAAATGTTCTCCAGCAGCAGGCTCAAGATCAAAGAGGGATCATACGAGTCGGTCCCCTTACCCATATGCACCATCGAGAGTCGCCACACATTTAGTAGCAAAAGCACCATCAGCTTTGACGGGTTTCAGATGAATTTCAAGGAGATGAGTCGGTTCAACGAGGGTGCTACCTGGCCGTTTGAGGTCGAGGTTAAGGGGCGTCCTCAAACCTGGCAATGGAGGAAGAAGACACTTGTTGGTTCCTCTTCTGAGCGCAAAATTGGGCGTTGGGAACTTGTGCTTGTGACTGGCGAGGATTGGCCTGCGGCGACCTTTGAACCATCTGGAGGAACTACCTTTGACAAGAACGTAGAACTCGGAGTTTTTCAATTCCACGGACCAGCTTCTACTGGTCAGTTAGGTGACATCTTTGCTAACATGAGTATCGCAATCTTGCTACGCATTTTGTCTCAGCATTATATCAGTAGGATTGCCGAACTGGCCAGCTCAGCAGTGTAGAAGGCACTCGTCCTGCTTTCTGCTCGTGTTGATCTATCTGCTAGATAATTACTATAATGATGAGGAGACAGCGGCGACAAGAACAGGAAGCGGCACAGTCCACAAGACGGGCACTCGCCGCACAGATAGCATTTCAGAGGCAGATGAAATAGTCTCAATCCAAGGCTATAGGCTTTTTTTGGTGTTTTGGCTGGGGTTGGTACGGCGGCCTTGGGGTTTACAATGGTGAACCCAGCTTTGGTGTCTATTGGGGCATCGATGGCTGGTACCTCGTATAGTGGCACCTTAGTCTGCACCTTATAAAAGGTATAAATGTAAAA
>JAJJWN010000433.1:0-48145 GCA_021655885.1 Fusarium abutilonis
AATCTGGTGTTATTCTCCGCTCCGGTTGCCATATCCGTAGATGCGATTATAGCTTCATGCTCGACTTTTTTCACTGTGTCCTTTGTCTTTCTCAGTCAAGCTGTCCTGAAGTCACCCAATTCTAGAACTCTTGGCTCTCACCGACATGCTGCAATCAATAACACATGTGGATCTCCTAAGCTGGTGTTATTAATCTGAGCTCCGCTAAACGACATGCGCCTCTTTGGTTACCGCTTACGAGCACCCATCTCGTATCATGATATGGATCCAGTTCAATGCAGATGGAACAACTTTACGGCAGTCAAGACTGATATCTTCCATTCAGCAACTATCTCATAAATCGTATTTCGCTCTCTTCCCGTTTCAATACGCCAAAGCAATAGATATGCGAAGTTCAACGTGTATACTCTCTGAGGCCAAACTTATCCAGGGCCAACAAGCCAAAAGACTACCCCATGGGATAAAAAAACAAGCCTGACCAAACTCCATGCTTTCGTTATATGGCTCGACTTGTACAATTCAAGCTCAAAGACATTTTCAAACAAACCCAAAGTCGGCAAGACCAAACAAAAGAAAAAGAATGGCTAAAAGCGGTCAAACATATCATCGCGGTGATCGTAGGCCGTCGTCTCGTGGATGTGCGCTCGATGGTTCAATAACAATCTCAGGGAGTTGTGGTATCCTTAAGCTGGGCAGCTGCGGAATGCCACCGGCACCATTATTGTCGCTATGCCCAGCTTGCTCGACTGATTCCATCTCAGGACTCTGCCAATCCGTCCCGAGATCCCGCTCCGTCGTCCGTTGCGTCCTCTGCGATGCGGACCGCTCAGGGCCGGGGTAATCAGGTGGAGGTTCGTGGGTCGTCGTAGACCTGTCATCGCCAAGAGGAATGTCCTCATACTCTGGAGGCGGCATAGTCTCGTCGCCAAGATCTGCTTCTACTAGCTCGGGACTCGATCCAGCCCTATCATCTACGCTGGCTGATCGGATAGAAGCTCCTCGCGAGCGCGCAGGTACAAGACTAGAAAAGTCATCGTCGTGACTAGCAGCAGAGCTGTAGCTACGTCCTCGCTGATGTCCTGACTGCATGCTCGCAGCATCAGAGAGCAGCCCTACGCGTTCGCTCTCGCTGCTGTTGGCCCTGATCCTCGTTCCATCGTGACGTGCGACACCTACATCTGCGTATGATACACTTGATACAGATCTCTGCCGATTGTCCTTGATCTGGTCCACTGTTGTTCGAAGTTCAGAGATGGTGTTGTCGTCGTTCGCAGCGCGAGTCTCGTTTCTTATCTGCTCGAGCGTACGGTAGTCGTTCCGAGCCCTCGCCTCTCGGCGTCGCTCTCTCCGCTCCTCCCGCTCAGCGAGTGCCTGTCTTCTCGCCAACCTGATCTGATATAGTGTCTCCATCTCTTCGTTGCGCGCTTCCTCTTCTGCTTCTGCAGTAGGCATGTCGATAATAATGTCTACGCCATCTCTTTCGCCCTCTCGCCCTAGAACCTGTTCGTTGTGATTCGCACTCGGCCTATACGCAGGTAATGTAAGGACGGAGCGGACTGAAGTATTGCGGCCGACGGTTGCGCTGGTATTGTTGCTATTAGGATTTTGTCGGTTACTCGCCGAAGTAGAATCGAGCTGATGTAATTGTCTGCCGCTCTCGCCACCATCTTCACCAGCCGTCTGTTCATAGTTTCCTTGTCTCGATCTGCCCGTTATCCGACTAAAAAGACCCGGCTTTTGTTTATTCTCAGTCGACTTCTTCTTTTCTCGGGCCTTGGTTATAAAGATTGCTAAGCCCACCACTGCGATTACGCCAGCAAGGCTCCCGATAATCTGGACGGAAGAACGCGACTGTTAGCGCCATGATGATCCTCTCTGGTACGCGTGTGGCTCAAGTAAACTCACAATAAATATAACCCTATTATTAGGTCCACCAGTATCTTGACTCGAGTTGCGAGATTGCCGAGATTGTAGTAAGCTCTCGGCGTGTCGCCAATCACGCGGCATTGGAGCATTTATATGCATTTCGACCCGAGCTGCACCATGCAGAGACCAAAAAGACGTTGGCTATAATGGCGACAAAGATGAAGCTTGAATGCGGGCAAGAAACGTCGGAGAGGGCGGATAGAACGAGGCCACAGCTGCAGCGTCCGATTGGATGACTTGTTACAGGCCGATAGTAGGTAGGTAAAGTTTCGTAGGCTGGGATCAAATGGCTAGATGAATACGACCTTCCAAGGGTTAATTGACCGAGGATTAATTGAGGGAAACACGATCACAGCAGGCGGAAAGCTTGATGGTGCTTTTGCTTTTCTGGCCTTGTTTCCAAGCACAGCCGCCGTGTCGCGAGGAGGCGCGAGGTTGGGTTGGTTGCTTCTCGGCTTGGCCCAGGGCTGGGCTGAGCAGGCTTGAAGACCAACAGGGGTGTTTCGGGGTCTTGTCCTTCTGGGATCTTTTTATAATTACGCGCTGCGTGTTTCACAGGTGGGAGCACCAAATATGAAGGTGATGATAGTTACAAGAGTACCATGAAAGAAACAAGAATCGAATTGAATTCATGACAATAAAATAAACCGAATTCAACAACTAATAAGTTGGCTACCGTCAGATCAAACGACTAAATACCAACTTATCACCCACGGTGACATCAGTAAATAAGCGGCGACGTAGGGCTAAGCTCTCTCAGTCTGCTTACTCCCATCACAAAATCCATAATCCATGCTACAAGACAAGGGAGAAGGCATTCTCCAAATGGCTTAGAGGAAGGCTGGGCATCGAATAAACGAGTGTGTCGTACATACACTACATACACTATCAATCGTGAATGTGGCTGGTGTTAGGCTATCGCCGCACCATATCTCACAAAACTGTTGGCTCAGCGTAGTTGATCCTCGAAAAACAGCGTCTCATAGCCAATATTAGCGGGGTCCCCGGCTCATGGCACCATCAAGTTACGCAATCGCCCAGATCTACGGATACGGTCCATCCATCCTTAAACACGGGGCTTAGCTTCATGGGGTCTTCGTACTGGATACACTGAATTTTCAAAAATATCGTAACCAGACTGAATGTAAATACAAACTCAATTATCAAGGTGAACAATGCAGTCTCAACTGTTACGTTCCATGCCCGCTACCGAGTAGATTTAGCTCAATGTTCACTGCAACGGCTTCTACCAGCTCTGCCATCAATAAGAATTAACCCGACAAATAGCCTTTGGAGTTGATAAGATGGCGTGGCTGGTGGCTTGTATAGCTTGGCGCCTCAACTCAGCCTCCACGCATCTTTCCAGCTGGTTCAATCATTATTGCCCTTGTCCGAGGGTGCCTGGCTTTAATTACGAACAATGATCTTTGTTTGTTCAATTGATGAGATCCTGGCAGACGAATGCAATTTCCTGCATCTTCTAAGGAGCCATGCTGAAAACAATCTTCCTTACATTCATACCTACCACAACAGAGTGCTTGCTTCCGAGGTATTGCAGGGACTTGCATACAAGACGACCTATCTGCCTATTAAGGCTGATGCATGCCTTCGGCCATTCCGTGCTTTACAACCCTCTTCAATAACGCCTCTTTCTTTCATATGTGATCATATGCCAATCACTTCAAGATCGTCAATCGCTATGCTACATCCTCTAACAAGCACAATGTGCTCTGTTTCCTTTGACTTTGAACTACGCCTTGAGCTCACATGTTGTTTGCACAAGTCCCGAAGTACGACTCCTTATCAAAGCTTGTCAACACCCGAGAAGCTGAAACGATTAGCTGCAAGTACAACGTAGCACGAAATTAGCTGCAGAGCCGCTTTTACACCAGAGATAGAGCAATAAACCTATTAAGATATGCCACTAAATCACACACCCAAAAGAAAGGGCCCCTGTTATTAGATAACAGAGGAACAAGGCCTATATCTTCAGTTCAGCAGAACCGAAGTGTTAGCAATACACTGATATGCTCCACATCACGACAAAAGACCACAAGGGATACCACTGTAAAACATTAAAATATGGGAATAAGACAAAGACAATCACCCAAACGCCCGCTCCAACCAAGCCAGCCGAAACTAGATGCTATTTATCCAAACTTCTTCTCAAACTTTCTCAGCATGCCCGTTACGCCACGTTCCAAACGTCCTGCATTTTCCTCAAGCTTGCCTCGCGGCTCTGCCGTCTTGGGCTGGAAAGAATAAATCTCCGAGTTGGTCAATTCCGTCTGCGTAGGGCGATAAATTTGCTGGTGTACGCCGTAATCTTGTCCTCCTTGGCCAGGCGCCTGCTGTTGCTGGGTGTAGTTATACTGCGCGAAGCCTCCTGGTGGTGGAGGGAGTCCCTGGTTGGAAGCAGGTGGTGTTGGCTGCGAATGAGGATGAGTCTGCGCCGGTGGTTGCGTTTGTGGGGGAGGCGGCGGCGGTGATACAAAGCCAGGCGAGCCGGGAAATGTTACGCCATATGGACTTCCTAATGCTTGAGCGGGCATCGTAGCCGCTCTCTGTAATCCAGGATGCTGGCCAAATTGGGGCGGAGGCAGTCCAGGGCTGGTAACACCACCAGGAGGAAATTGGGACGGTGGTGGCATACCCGGCGTGAAAGGCTGTTTATGATAATCATATGCGACAGCGACAGCAAGCGGGTTAAGCGGATCCTCATCCGGGGGTGGTGTCTTCTCTCGATGCTGGATTGCCTCTGGAGCCGCTGGAGCTGCCGGGTTATAAGCCATCGGAGCGAAGTTAGCTGGCGCTGCTGGAGCTTCGGTAGACGGGGCCGGGGCTGTTGGAGGAGGCGCAAAGCTCGGTGCGCCGCCGGATGAAGGCTTAGCTGATCCATACTGAGGATCCGAGATGGCAACGTTCTCCAATTGCTGAACAACGGAACTCATGGGCGCAGGTTGGGGAGGTGGGCCAGGCTCGTCCAAGACCTCGACGTGCGAAGGGGGCGCAACCCTCCTGACACCATTGACGAACTGGAGCGCATCTTGCTGCGTCCAGAAGTAGATGTCAAGTGAGTGAAGCTTGTAATGGTACTTGTTCTCATTTCGAGGATCATAGGTCGGGAGGTGCCATTCGTTCTGGTCTGTGACAGCCTCAGGTCCAGTCAAGGTGACGGTGCAGTGCTGCTTGTAGGAATATCGGACGTGGGTTTGGTCAAGATCTAATTGCAGCACGTTTTCTCAGTATAATTCCCTTCCTGATGTATTCAATCACAATATGTTAATTCTTACATCCTTCAAAGGCGTCCTGGTCTTCGGTGCCAGGTTGGTTGGCAATTTCAATGCGACAGCGGCGCTCGTTCGCATTTTCAAAAAGGTAGACATAGGAACCTTTATCAAATCTGTGGTGCCTAGGCTTCACATTTTCGGGTCCATAAAAGTAATGGATGTCTCCAAAGCTTCATAGAGGGTATTGGTCAGCTTCTTGAAGTTTGTCGCCAGAGCTTAGCTGTCGCAACTTACAGTGTCGCAACATTTTCCTCGCCTGGTCGCGCCGCCATATTAACACTCCTCTGGGGGTTAAGCTCAACCAAGCCAAGGGATCAAAGATTTGGAGGGAAAACAAGAAGTAAGACACTCGTCTTAAGAGCAAGAAAAGAGACAGGGAATGACAAAAACTCGCAAAACTGGTGGGCTCCTTGTGCTTTTGTACCCTCCTCTACAACGCCCTACCCTCATGCTGGGCGCCATTTGACTCGCCAGCGACAGGACGACTGGTCAATTTCTGTGTTTCCAACCGACGACATATTGCATGTAAGTTGTCCAGGTCGGCGCTTAAACGCCTGTTCTTGGAGAGGGGAAGCACATGTGTTGGCCAATCGAGGCCAGAGGACCCTTGGTGTCGTTAAAGCTGTCCCACCTCCAAAATAGCGGCCCCCACCTACTAAGACGCTGAGACACCTCAAGCCAAATTTAGTCTAGTGTAGTCACATGATTTCGTGTGTATCCTGAACGCGTTGGTGCTTTTTGAGGGGCACTCGTCACGTCACTCTTCTACATTCATTCCTGAGACGCGACGACATCGGACTGGCTGGCATCTTGGTGCTGCTTCATGATGCCTTCGATAGCCTCGATATATGCTATGAAATTACTGCTGCTAATCCCTTGAGATGAGCTCGTTAGATCTGCCGGAGGAGCAACCTCCATTACTGTCCACGGAGAAGATTATAGCGGCCACCGAAGAAATCCAAGACGTCAGTGAAGATATTGCCGAAAATGTCGACGATGACGCTTTCAAGACCCTCAAATACTCACTGCTAGGGCCGTCTCTTTTAAAAGCAGGCCAGGATAAAGTTGATCAGACAAAAGTACACAGCGGAGCTCCACCCTAACAATCTATACTATTGCTAAGCAAGTTTCGTAGGTTTCTGAAATTATATACAACGCTTCCAAAGGATCCAAATTCTTTAACCGAGAAGAAGTCAGGGATAAGGTTCTCACTCAAAAGATCGAACAAATTATCGCCCGCAAATCTCAGCTCGAAAAGAAGGACCTTACTCGCGATCTGCGCAATGCTGACCGTCTCATCACCGAGCTGGAACTGACACGGGACTTGACCCAGCACATCGTACATGTCGATTGCGACGCTTTCTACGCGGCAGTCGAACAACTCGATCGTCCTGAAATAAAAGATCTGCCTTTTGCTGTGGGTGGTGGTGTTCTGACCACATGCAACTATGTTGCGCGCAAGTTTGGGTGTCGCTCAGGCATGGCTGGCTTTGTGGCCAAGAAACTATGCCCCAACCTGATTCTCCTCAAACCCAACTTTCAAAAGTACAATGCCAAAGCGCATGAAGTCAGGGAAGTCCTTGTCAACTACGATCCGCGATTCGAGAGCGCTAGTATTGATGAGGCATACTTAAATATCACAGAGTACTGTCAAGAGCACCAGATGGACCCGGCGGAAGCTGTCGAACAGATGAGGAAAGAAGTCCACGAACGGACTAATATCACCATCTCCGCCGGCATTGCCGCCAACGCGAAACTCGCAAAGATCTGTTCAAACATGAACAAGCCTAACGGGCAGTATGTTTTACCCAGCGACCGATCTACAATCATGGCCTTTATGCGTGATCTGCCCACCCGAAAGGTTAACGGCATAGGTCGTGTACTGGAAAGGGAGCTTCTCGAGATCGGCATCAAGACATGCGGTGACCTCTACGCTGAACGGCAATATCTTAACCCACTCTTTGGTGACAAAACTTCCGAGTTTCTATTCTCATGTTATCTGGGTCTTGGTCGCACCAAGATACAACCAGCTGAAGACTACGAGCGCAAGAGTGTTGGTACCGAAAGTACCTTTCGCGACATGTCCGACCCAAAGCAACTCCGAGACAAATTGCGCTCGACAGCCGAAGAGCTAGAGAAGGACATGAAGCGCGCCGAATACAAAGGCCGCACCCTCTGCCTTAAAATAAAACTCCACACCTTTGAGGTCTTCACCCGCCAGGCTGTCCTTCCGAGGGCCATATGTCTCGCAGACGATCTGTACAACTACGCTCTTCCCATTCTCACCAAACTGGAGCAGGATATGCCTGGCATGAGGTTAAGACTAATGGGTCTACGATGCACACACCTCGTCAGCACCAAGAAGCCCGATACCATGGCCTTCTTCGGTTTCCGACCCCGTCGAACAGACTCGGAGGACCGACAACAGGAGCAACCCCTCAAGAGGAAAGCAAGTGATGACGAGGAGGAATGGGAGCAATGGCCAGACGCCGACTTCCAACTAGACGATCCAGACGGCCTTATCGAAAATACTTCTAGTAACCAAGATACACCCAATAATTCACCAGGCCGAATGCATGGCAAGGAAATCGCCCCTAATCCTGTAAAGGCGGGCACAGTTGAGGAGCAGTGGTGGGACTGCCCCATCTGCAGTAGACCACAAACGGCCGACGAGCGACAGTTCAATGAACACATTGATCTTTGCTTGTCACGACAGACAATCCGTGAGACTGTGCAGGCAGATAGTCCGTCAACGAGGCGGGATACAACACCAGAATTTAAGAAGCCACGAACGGTGGAGAAGAGAAGAGGACGGCCCAAGGTGACTGACCCGAAACAGAGGCAGCTATTCTTTGGATAGATGAAATGATTTTGATGATTAAAACGATACAAGCAAGCAGGTCTATACAGTAGGATTGTCTAAATATATATATACAATTTTGGCTTACTTTTCAGTTGGCTCAATCAGATCTATCGTATACACATCCTTAAACACCTTGCTTGTGCAAATTATAGATGCAGCCTTAGTTACCCCTGGATTCACGACTGGCCATCCTGTCCATGGTTTTTGTCCTTCTGATTTTCGAGTCTTCCTCTTCCTCGCGAGCTAGCTTCTCGCCTGGCAACCTGACAGCCTTATCCAGCGCGACAGGGAGACCGCGATGCCGACCCCTGAGTATCACCAAGCACAGCACAAACTTGCTTCCCCGGTGCATGCCTCCCGCCATGCTGTAGCTATTGTTTGGGACTCCCATGGATAATCCAACGCAGCCGTATGCAGACACTACCTCGAACAACACATTGAAGATGCTATAGACGAGAGGTTGCTCAAGGAAGTGGTCGGTCTCAATAATCATGATGATGATGACAGGGAGTATGAGCCACCACAAATCGTGAGCAAGCTGGCCGCGAATTTGTTGCCCAATGAAGGAAATGCGGGAGTTGTCCTCTGGGCCTTTGGGTGGAGGTCGCACTCCAACGCCGTGAAAGGTCACAGATTTCTTTACGGCCTTGTGAGCGGCAGCTGTAGCTCTACGTCGTAACGCCGGTTTTTCCGTCTCTTCAGCGATGGGGGGCAGACTGTTGTTTCCATTTTCGGCATCCAGAGCCTGAGGGTCGTCCTCGTAGATACCAAGGGATCGTTCTTCGTAGACATTGGAGTGTCGCATCGTGATCGACACAGGATATACTGAAACGTACATCATGATCATGTACAGTAACTGAACGGCAGGATAGAGGCCTGAGATTGAAACAACAGCAAACCCGGCGGCACGAACAGCTTGGCGGTTTTTAGTACGGCATGAAGAATATGATTTAGCTTTCACTTACCAACTGCTTGGAACCATCCGGCAATGATACGATCAGACACGGGCATGCCTTCCACGACATCATTACCAATATTCAATACTTCAAAAGCCACCCAGTCAATCGTGTTGATGATAACGATGACAAAAAAAAGCCACCACGTTGCAACTGAAGGGAATAAAGTCGTATAGACTCGCCGAGGGTACTTGAGGATGAATTCGATTGTCTCCTTCCAAGGACCGAGTGTTGTGGGCTGGGTTGTCAGCTGTAATACTCGAAGACTGCACCAGAGTGAAAATCTCAGGAGCAAAGGGTAAGCCGTATTACCAGCCAGAACAAGAAGGCCAACAACAATTAGGACAAAATAGGAGTCTTGGAAAGGAACCATGTTCGCGTCGAGGAGCGACATGCCGGCGTTATTGAAAGCTGAAGTCGAAAGGAAGATGCCACACCACCAGGGGTTTACAGCATTTTCGGCGGCCGCAGATGGCCGGTTGTTGCTTATCCAACCACCCAAAGCAAGAGCGCATATAAACTGCCACATGAAGCCGTACAGCGGAACAGTGACAGCTAGCACCTTGAGTGCACGATACTCGCAACCACCCATAGCTTCACGCTCGTCAGAGGATAGGTCATAAAACTGTCCTCTTTTACTGGTATTATGACTGCCAAGAATCTTTTTCCAGTGCAGGAGAAAGTCCTCTGATTCGTCACTTCGCGCTGAAGCCATTGAAGGTCGTCGGTTGGCTTCCAGGTTGTCCTCTTCCCGCTGATAGATGGAGACGCCGTTTCGGTTGCCATTACGATGCGTTAGGGTATCGGCAAATTGAATATGATCACCAGAAGTTGCCGTAGCGGGAGGATGAACCGGGACCTGTGTTGTGTTGCTATCATTATCGTCAGAGTCGGAAAAAATGGGATCCTCAGGGGCGGACACTGCGCGGCGCATAGGAAAGGTCGTGGTGAACAAGGCGTTAGGATCAACTTTCTCCGGCACGGTTTTCTGGCGTGTACCCAAGCCAGGTAAAGTAGAGCTTGCAGCTGGAGGTGATGACTTAAACCTGCTAAAAGGCTTAAATCTCCCAAAAGTCTTGGAGCGCTTTAGAGCAGCGCGTCTTTTCCGCGCCTCTCGCTCTGCCATAACGATATCCTCGAAGCGTTTCTCAAAAGCTTGCTTTCGTGCCATGACAGTCCAAAATGAGACCCAGATGGCGCTGCCAATGATGAAAAGAAAAAATAGCAAAACCTGCTGCCATGTTGTTAGTTCCGACAGGTTCACCGTATTGAGACCAGTGTCGCAAAAGGCAGATACGACAAGGAATAGACAATCGATATAATGGATGCTCTGGCCTGGGTTGCTCGAACCCCAGAAGATGACAGAAAATAGAAGGGAGCCGAAAATGAAATAGGCGTAATGAATGGTGATGAAGTTGATAGGGGGGATCAGTCGCTGAACTTGTGTAGCAATTTTGTTCAGACGCGGATGCTCCTCGAGGAACTCCTCCCAGCGAGATTTGATAGAATCGAACATGGTGTGTAGATGGTGGTTCTTGGGGGGAGATGCCAAGATGTGTACCACTACCAATCAGGTCAGATCCAAGGGGCAGGCACAGAGCCTCGAATTGGGAGCTTGAGCGATCAGTCAGAAATTGCTATTTGAAAAGAAAAGACATGGTGATTAGAGTAAAGGATTGTTGTTGTGTTGATGAACTGTGGTCGATGATGCAAGAACCAAGAAGTCAATGCGAACGAAGGAAATGAAATTGTACAACAGCGTAACCAAGTGCGGATGAAAGAGAGGCACGGTCAAGAAAGAAAGAAAGATACACAGTAAATAACAACATCCGTCTTTTCCTGACAGAGAAATTACGAAGCCCCTTGGATAAGTACCTAAGCTACGTAGGTAGGTAAGGTCATCCTGTGTGCATGGAAGCGATGGATCCCGTCAGCTTTAAAGTTGTACATACGGGGCGCTAAAACTCACCCGCGTCCCAATTGAAACGGTGAGCATAAGATAACTGGAGTGTAGACGAATTGACCCCAGTAGAAGAGACTGCGTTTTACAAGGTCAAGGACCTACAAAGAGGGAGCCAATTCACTGGAATCCACATCTTATCCCTAGGTTGGTAACTGTTACATAGTAGTAAAGCCTTGGGTCATTTGAATAGGTATGAATCCATTAAATTTAGGTTTTATTCGGGACCTGGCTTTCTATGCATTCCCGTCCGCCATGCGTCCACCCCTCTTAGCGGAAGCTCTCCCATTAGCTCCCGCGTAAATTAAACCGGGCTAACGGCTACCTCCCGATGTCAAGTCGGATATCAGTGGAGTTGAGGTTTCACGATGCTGGCTTTGTTATTAATATGCTGTGATATTTCATATGTGTTTAACCTTATAAAGGACTTTAGCCTTCCTCATGCAGCTTGTTAACTAAACCTAAGGTTTGCCAGATCTACGAATCAAACAGGATCCCTATATAACACATTGTTTGGATGTTGTAATATTTGAGCATGTATGTACACATATGTTTGCAATCTACCTCCTTATCAAGTTACCCCTTTTATGGACTGATCCCAGCGTGGTGGCTGTGTTGTCATCGACCTGTAACCCGTTTCATTGCCCCAGTGGAACGTGTGGATAGCACCATGGCTTGCTATACATACATACTGAACTGAACGATAACAAATTTCGTTAGTTATGCAATTATCTGCGGGTCGTAATTCCTCCTATGAAAGTGGCAGATATATTGGACTTCACCGTGCACTGCTTCACGCGGATATGCCGGGATAGATGGATATCTCGTAGGCGAATTAATAGCAGGCTGTCTACGGAGTACTAAGGGAGGACCATTATTTTGCACACTACCTGGGGAGGTAGGTACAACTACCTAACACGCAGAAGGCAGTTCTCATACTACAAAGTCTTTAATCTTGACTAAAGACCAAAGCTAATAAAGTAGAAGAATGCTCAGGGGATATTCACCATCGTTTGTTTAACCAATTGGGTTTATTTTATACGTCTCAGCGTGATACCGAAAGGGGGCTACCCTAGACAACCAACAAAATACAAGATTTTAACACTACTGGATAGTATCAGAAGTACCTAAACTATTATTCAGCACCTTCCAATATTGTTATGAGTTAATTATGAAAGCCAAGTGCTATGTGTACGTTGATATGATGTCTTGTAGTACAGAGGTTTCCCTCTTTAACACAAAGGATCACCTACATTCACAGCCAATATGACCTGCTGTGACAAGTGACTGCATGTATCATATGAAAAATTACATCCACGGATGATACAGCAGAGACTGGCTGGCTCGAGGTTTCATATTATAGGTACTTTTTCTTTACCATGATGTAGCGAGCGGATGCTGGATCTTCACCGCTGAAGGTGAAATGGATGTCTGATCACCCCATCTGACGAGGACAAAGTATCTATCCTGTCATCTCATGTCAACTCAAATCCTTCAGAGCTACTTCCCCAAGAAAGGATAGTTATCAAAAGCCCGGGTAGTGTCTATACTCCACCAGTACAAGCAAGCACTTTCGCCTCCCCTAGACTCCACAGTGTACAATAAGTTGCCTGACCCAGGGGTGGGGGAATCCCACCAGTTCAAGACACATCACGACGTACAGCAGCATGACTCGAGCTGTACATCCTCACATATCTTCATCTATCAGTCCCAGGGTTACATAGCATGCACATCATGGAGTGGGAAATATCATGTCAGAAACAACAGCCATGCCTGGCCGTGTCGCCGCCAGAAACGACTATCCAGAAGTACAGAAACACATCGTACCATGACGTCGCGATCTACGAGGATGAATCCTGCTCTCATGCTCCATGGCGACCCTCAATACAGGTGCGGTTATGTAGGCGCAACCAACAAATCACTTGACGGCCAGCGTGGGGCATGACTATAAGCGGAGAAGCACACGACGTCAACGTTTTCCTGTTTCTCAGCCATGCTACGTCTAGCCAAGATATGATATAGTATGCACAGAGTAGATGGTTGTATACATGAAATCTTTAGAGCTCCTCGTGCTCAGGAGCATCATCGGTATCCGCGATGATCGTCTTGGCGGCATCAGCAGCATCGGCGACAGCTGAGGCGACCTTCTCGGCAAGCTTCTCAGTGGCCGTCTCAGCAGCTTTGCTGATGGCCTCAGAGGCAGACTCGGCATTTTCGACGACCTTGGTCTCAATCTTCTCGGGGGTGGGGACGCCATCGATTCCGACGAGCTCTGTCTCGAAGACTGTGAATTTATAGTGTTAGGCGGTGAAGGCGACACGAGAGGGACGGCTGGAAATAACACACCAAGGGTCGAACCAGCGGGGATAGGACCAATGGCTCGCTGGCCGTAGCCATACTCCGGGGGAATAGTCAGGACTCTAAGCTATTGGTCAGCAACGATGAATTTCAGGCGTGAAGTGTGTCTCTGCGTACCGCTTCTCGCCGATGCACATGTCAAGAAGACCCTCATCCCATCTGGTACAATTGTCAGCTTCAGACTCGAATACCTCATGGTAAGGATAAGACAAACCCTCTGATAACCTGGCCAGAGCCCACCTTGAAGGAGAGAGGAGTGCCGCGATCGTAGCCTTGTATGTCCGAGTTAGCAGCTGATTTGCGGCAACCTTCATTAACTGTAAGGCGGAGGGGGACCTACTGGCATCGAACTGCTTGCCCGAGTCCTTGAGGGTGCCACGGTAGTGCATCTGGACCTTGTCACCCTTCTGCGTCTTGCGCTCACAGATGACAGGCAGAGTAACATCAATCTTGAGCTCCTCGGCAACGACGCCAACGACGGCAGAGGCGAGAGCAGACAGGAAGAGGGCGGCCTTCATAGTGGCGGTCAGGGCGGGGTAGACAATGGGTTGCAAAGAGAGGGGCAGAGGAATAATTGGGGAATAGAGTTGGAGGTAAAACGGCGTGTAAGATATCGGGAAGTCGAAAACCCTGGAGTTGTGACGTCGATGGATGTTATCGTGTGAGGCAGTGTGATCCAATGCGAGGTTGTTGAATGTAGGTATTATGGATGGATGGGTGGCTGCCTGTCCCTTTGGAAAAGAAGCCTCTAATGCGGGTGGCGACGTGGCCGTTTAGTTAGCGGGCTCTACCTACCCGCCCCGTACAGTGACTCTCTGGAACAGCGTCATAGGGGTAGAGGGTCTGTGTCATCCAATTGGCCAATGGCCTGCGGCCCGCTACGTGACCCCGTTCCGTGCTGATCTGATACTGGGTTGTCACGTCTCCCATCTTCATTTGGAAACTGGAGAGGCTGCAATAACAGATATGGATGAGCAATATGCACGACACAACAGGGACTATCCATGGGGACGATATGCCAAATAAGCCCTGGCTTTGCAGTCACGATGGCCCTTCAACTATGGATATCTATTGCCAATCTGACGCATGGCCGCCAGGGCGATAGGGCGATAGGGCGAAACTGATCCTATCCATGTGACTCATGACGAATATAAGAGACTTTGTTTCGTATGTACTATCTATAGCTGAATGCGCTTTTACAGCGAGGCAAGGTGCAAAAAGGAAATCTTCCATGTTGACCCCTGATTCATCATGGCAAGGCTGCACTCGAAACAATATCGCTACGCCACGGAATGGTCATTTTGACAGGCTGATAGAAATGTGACAAGCGGCCACTGCCGGGCCCTGCCGTCCATCCATCCGAATTCAGGATGCCATGAGTCGCCTGGCGCACCGGCTGGGGCATTGACATGCTCGCGCGTGACGACTCGCAGAGCAACTCTTATGGCGAGATGGTGTAGAGCTTCAGCTAATCGACATGTTCGTTGCCGAGTAGTCACATCAGTTCCTGCAGCAGAGATGCAACCCGGATGGAGCCTGCAGATGTCAGATCCACAGCGCCGAGCAGCCCTGGGCCAAGCGCTTGACACGCTAATACGCTTCACGATGCTTATCGCCTCTTGCCATGATGCTGGTTCTCTGTAGAAGAGAGATTGATAGTCCTCGATTCAACCTCGTTCAGTCTCAGTGGAAGGCATTCACAGACTTGATAGGTTGAAGTTCAGGCTCTAATACGTACTCTCGGGCGCTGACAGCTGTTTGGATTCGTGCAACCTGAGGCCTTTGAACAGGGGCGATGCCAGTCTTTGACAGCTGAGGCCTACCTCAAACAGAGGACAAAGGCTCCCTACAGAAAGGGGAGGTTCAAAGGAAAGCGAGGAAGCGTGGAATTGCAAATGAGTTCAAGACAAAAGTTTGGAATGAGAGATTCATAAGGCGAGGCCTCACTCTCTCATTCAAAGGCCAGGATATTTTTATCCCATGACTATCTGGGTTAGATCCAGGGATCCCAGGGCAGTGGTACGTGTTACTTGCGCTGGTGCCTACCTTAGCACGACGGCTGCTGCGAGTGTTTCATGCATTCACTCACAGGCCGTTGCATCGTGAAAGTGTCCCTTGTCAAAGTCTCGATTTCCTCCTGGACAACACAGACTGGAATCAGCAATTCGTGGCCCCCAATTACAGGCAACAACAGCCGCTCTTGTGAGTCTTGTCATCCTGTCTTGTTTCGTCTATTTTCAATAACTTTTCCGTCCCCGTCCTGACCAAGCCTGGTCCTGTTCACTCGCACACGCCGTGGGGCTTGGTCTTTGCCCTGCCCTTGGCTGAAGCTGCTTATTCGCCCTCTCTCGCTACAGCTCCGCCCTACCCAGCGTCACCAAGCTACGGACACATATGTATGTAGTACCCTTTGACATTTCACATGGACCCTTTTTCGCCACCGAAGCCCCGTGCTGTCATGTCCTGGCTTTTCAAATGTGAAGCCAAGGATGTCTTTTCTTTTGACTCTGGTCCCTTGTTCTCCAGTGGCCTTGATAGCCACTCGATGCCCAATGATTTGACTACGCCCCATTATGCTGCACCCCGTATTGCCCACACTTCTTCTACACGCCCCGTCGCTAGTGCTCCTGTGTCGTGCTTTAGATGGCTCGCCTGCCGTGCCGGGCCTGAGGGAAGGAGAGCCAATCCGCGTACGTGGTACCTCCTCTGGTCTGGTCAGGCCTTGCTTCGCTTCTCCTTGACTCACTCCCCTGAGCTGGGCTTGTTAGAATTCCTAATAAGCCCCCCCATATCGAAGGCTACCTAGCGTGTGCTGTGCTCTGCCTAGCATTGCCTAGCAATCCTAGTCCTAAGTGTTGGGTTAACCCACTTACAAAAATACTGGATGACTGTCACCATGCTTCAACTACATATAAACCCCTTTCCTCGTCACTGATGCCATTCCCCTTTTCGCTCTCACCAAACACTCGCAATACAAACTCTTGAAAATACAGACAACTATCGTCAACTTTACTACAAACTTCAATAACAAAGCAACAACAGCAACAACACAACTACCTACCACCCTCTTACAACCGCAACAATGAGCTCTCCCTACTCCGTCCAGATTCACCAGAGCAACAAGGAGCCTTCAATCCACAGCTCCTACAGCTACTCTTCTGGTTCGTATAGCTCTTCATCAACCAGTACAACACCTCGATCTCTTTCCCCTGGCGACTACCGCGAGTACGGTGCTGGTAAGTTGCCTGCCGCCGGGTTCCCGGGTTCTCAACGCCATATCGGCCCCACTCTAACCGTTGATGCAGACAAGCACACTACCCAAGTCGCCAGCTCTGGTCGAAACTTGGTCATCAATCACAACAAAGTCTCGTACGAAAAGTACTCGCCGGCACCGACATATCAGGGCGCATACACGCGTTCCTAGGTGGCCTTCGACTTGAACCCCTTTTCTATCTTCTATGTATCATCAAGTTTGAATAGCGACGTGTAACGGATATGGGATATAGCATGGACTGGCGTTTTTAAGGATCATGGGAGAGGATTATGCGCAGCGATCTTGGGCGACTAGTGAGCAGGGATTTACAACATCTACCGCGACTTGTAGGTATGGGATAGATTGGACTGAGACTGGTGTCAATTTCTTTTTTCTTTGTACTGTACATTGTACTTTTATTCAGCTGGACCCTTCTTAAGCAGTCCGCCCATGTTGAACTCCAGCTCTTACAAGACTGGATGAGACATCAAGCTTTCAGCCCGTTGGACTGGTCCGACGAGAGCAATCCAATTTCAAATGTTACAAACATTCTCCTGTTTCATCCTCTCCCCCTAAGTTTATGTTTATCACTTTTCCCTGTTTTCTGGAAAAGGTTCAAAAGGGTCCAAGACAAAAAAAAAATGATAGATGGTGTGACGGGTTGGGCGCTACTGGATCGGCCATTGGGTTCCCTCTCACTCGGTACCTGCAGCCCAACCCGTCGCAGGGGTCTCTTAAAGCTTCTCAACTGCACTCCTCCACTTCATATTGTGCTTGATGAGTTTCTCCCCGCTGTGATTTATTTTAAAGAGGTCTAGGCAGGCAATTTGAGACGAAATTCCACTTTACATGTAATGGTGTCATTGCCCAATCAACGTACACAGCCGGGGGTTATCTATAACCCGGAGCTCTGGTTCCGCGTGTTAGTCGATACACGAGGGTGCTACATACTATGTAATACTCCGTAGTAATTTAGCAATTCGAGATTCTCATTGTAAAGTTTATTACTAGGAGGCCCAATACTAGACAATTCCTTTGTTACATGTTATCAGCACAGGTTTCCGCAATAAAACAAGTCAGGTCATTTCACTCGTGCCAGAAATATTCCATCTTTAGCATCATGAGCCTCGGTAAGGCTCATGACCCAGTCGCATGACATCATGCTCAGGCGCCACCCTCACGCTTGGCATACTCGTCCTCGATGGCCTCTTCGTACTTTTTCGCAGCCTCGTCCTGCGTCACGGTGCGCGGGTCATCGTGGAGAATGTCCTTTTTGATGAGTGACTCGGGGTCTGGGCGGTGCGAGATCTTGTCGTTGAGCTTGTCCTCTAGCATGTGCTTCTCGAGCTGGAGCGGGGGTACGTCAGTGAGTGTGGCTTTTACACATGCCTGGGCTGGGCAGACTCACCTCCTTCTGGTGTGCGATGAGACCTGGTGCTGCGGTAGAGGCTGGGAGGATGTTCTCTGTAGTTGGGGGCCAGATTGTAAGTAATGGGCAATGTTGAAACGAGGGGGGGTTACTGCTCACTCTCAACGAGCTCGGAGCGCTCGGGACGATGCTTGAGAGCGTCCTCTAGTGAGTTCCTTCGTTCCTCAATGGGAGAGATGGGAGTCTCGTCAACGAGCTTGGTCTGCTGTTCAGTAGTGTCGGCCATTGTGGATGTGTTCGTGTAAGCTAGGTATGGGAGTGAAGCAGTACAAAGTGGATGGGTCAAGTGTAAGTGTGTGTAAGTGTTAGTGTTCTAGTTGTACGTGCAACAAGGCTTGAGGGAAGAAAAAGGTAAACAAGTCTCAGACGACGGATGCGACGATGTTTATAGCTTATCTAGTCCAACAATCAAGCTCTACTAGTAGGCTAAGGTCTCAGAACGGGCCGTTGATGCGGCAGCGCATGGCCTAGTCATGTTTATGCGCATTGGATGGATGTTTCGCCTGGCTAGAGCATGCCACTTTCTGGTTGCTACCCCGCAACCGAGGGATTGAAGCTGCGTCAGAGGACAGGGGATTGGATGGTCAGTTGTGAGGCTGTTGTGCCTGAACGGATGTATTATTCTTCCGTTTGGCAATAGACCATCCATCGAACTTGGACGTGAGAGATCGGCTGGAGCTTGTTTGGCGGGGACGAGATGCAGGCCAAGACGCTTGAAGCCGAAGATGCGGGATAGAGCTGTTGCAGAACGGAGCAGTTCTTGAATGTGGGCCATTTAATGGACAGGACGAACCAGCAAGGCATTAAAGTTCTATTACCTAAATACAATCGATTAGTATCACACCACGTTTCCCTTTGTGTTCTCACACAAGCTTACACTTACGGGGATGGACGATGAATTACCAGTTGCCCAACTATGTACGCGTGGATAGGTGCAGATGGAGACTCAATTCGAGCTTATCCAGAAGCAAGCATTGGGAATAAATAACTGCTTGCTTTGTTATTATGCAGTGCCTGACGCACGTATGCAACGAGTATGTCCAATCTATATATCAAACACTACACTCAAAATTGTTCCTGGACATCCCTGCGAGAATCTGCCCTTCTAAAGATTGATAGCCGTTCTTATCTACAATAATGGTTAGAGCCTGGGTGGGTTTATTTATTATTAGGCACATATTCAAGAGTGTGACAGCGAGTTGAGACGACTCTTATTCCCTGCATTAACTATTCCACGCACAATGACGACACACTACCAAGACTGAGCAAAAGCAAGTCGCCATTGTGCGTTACAAGGTCAGAAATTTAGATAAAGTATCCGTAGAGAACTATCAAGGATTATAGAGTAATCAATCTACATATGCTAAGGCTTTCAACATTACTAATTTATGCTGCCTAACAAAGGCTTTTAATGCCGCGCGTTTCCATACCAAAATATTGATGCTCACCGTTGTTCCCGCCACTTGTTGCGTAAGGCCAGTAATATTCCAGGGGGCTGTGCTGAACGGAAAATTGTCGGCGTTTTCGTCACCTCCCGTCAGGCACCAGATCATCACTGAACACAACATCGTGCCAGCCACATCAAAGCCTCTAGAGTTTCCTTTGGACTAAACATCGCATTTTTCTTCTCCGACTCTTTTCACCGGAGCCCTTAAATTTCTTTGTTCACGGGCTTAATCTTCTAATGCCCGCCTGAATAAGAGTCAACTAGCGAGCTACCTTACCTTTCCTCTCCCCTCCCCCTCTCTTCCCAAACAGTCGCATCATCATGGTAAGGTGTCAAACCCCAATCCCAACGTCTAATTTGCTGACATGCCTCTCCCTTTTACCAGGGAATATCAAGACGTCCCAAGAACAAGGGCGCCGGTGCAGCCGTGTCCGGTGCAGGCGACAGCGCGAAGCCCAAGAAGGCCACCTTTGAGACGACCAAGAAGAAGGAGATTGGTGTTTCTGATCTGACTCTGCTGAGCAAAGTCTCTAACGAAGCCATCAACGAGAACCTAAAGAAGCGATTTGAAGGCCACGAAATATACACCTATATTGGCCATGTGCTAGTCTCCGTTAACCCCTTCCGGGACCTTGGTATCTATACCGACCAGGTTCTCGAGAGTTACATGGGCAAGAACCGACTCGAGATGCCCCCACACGTCTTTGCTATTGCCGAATCTGCATACTATAACATGAAGGCGTATAGTGACAACCAATGTGTTATCATTTCGGGAGAATCGGGTGCAGGCAAAACCGAGGCTGCCAAGCGCATCATGCAGTACATTGCCAACGTGTCTGGCGGAGAGTCGGGAGATATTAAGCAGATCAAGGACATGGTGCTGGCAACCAACCCGCTGCTCGAATCGTTTGGAAACGCAAAGACATTGCGAAATAACAACTCGTCCCGATTCGGCAAGTATTTGCAAATTTACTTCAACACCCAAGGTGAACCTATCGGTGCCGACATCACAAACTACCTCCTTGAAAAGTCGCGAGTCGTCGGCCAGATCACAAACGAGCGAAACTTCCACATCTTTTACCAGTTCACAAAAGGTGCTTCGCAACAATACCGAGAGACCTTTGGCATTCAGAAACCCGAAACCTACGTCTACACCAGCCGGTCAAAATGCTTTGACGTGGATGGTATCGACGATCTTGCCGAATTCCAAGATACGCTCAATGCCATGAAAGTTATTGGCCTCTCTCAGGCGGAGCAAGACGAAATCTTCCGAATGCTGGCGGCTATTCTGTGGATAGGAAACATTCAGTTCCAGGAGGATCAGAGCGGTTATGCCGAGGTCATTGATAGATCTGTTGTCGAATTCGCCGCCTATCTTATGGAAGTCACACCCGACCAGCTCATCAACGCTATTACTATCCGAATCCTGACTCCTCGAAATGGCGAGGTTATCGAATCACCTGCGAACCCTGCCCAGGCACTGGCTACTCGAGACGCCCTGGCCAAGGCCATCTATAGCAACCTTTTCGACTGGATTGTTGAGCGTGTGAACAAGTCTCTCAAGGCAAGGCAAGCGACTACCAACACAATCGGTATCTTGGATATCTACGGATTTGAGATTTTCGAGAAGAACAGTTTTGAACAGCTTTGCATCAACTATGTCAACGAAAAGCTGCAGCAGATTTTCATTCAGCTCACCCTGAAGGCTGAGCAAGAGGAATACGCGAGAGAACAGATTCAATGGACGCCTATCAAGTACTTTGATAACAAGGTTG
Organism: Fusarium abutilonis; assembly: GCA_021655885.1. Taxonomy (NCBI): domain Eukaryota; kingdom Fungi; phylum Ascomycota; class Sordariomycetes; order Hypocreales; family Nectriaceae; genus Fusarium; species Fusarium abutilonis. The sequence goes on from JAJJWN010000433.1 coordinate 21,258, forward strand.
TGTGCGACCTTATTGAACAGATTCGACCAGTCGGTATCTTCTCCGCCATGAAGGACGCTACGAAGACGGCTCACGCTGATCCTGCTGCTTGCGATCGCACATTTATGCAAAGTATTAACGGCATGTCTCACGCCCATCTGACCCCCCGACAAGGAAACTTTATCATTAAGCACTATGCTGGTGATGTCACATACACCGTTGATGGTATTACGGACAAGAACAAGGATCAACTTCTCAAGGGTCTGTTGAGCCTCTTCCAACACAGCGGAAACCAATTCGTCCACACCCTGTTCCCTCGTCCCGTCGATCAAGACAACCGAAAGCAACCTCCCTCTGCGGGTGATCGTATTCGAGCATCTGCAAATGCCCTGGTAGATACTCTGATGAAGTGCCAGCCTTCATATATTCGTACCATCAAGCCGAACGAGAACAAGTCACCTACGGAATATAACAGCCCTAATGTCCTCCATCAGATCAAGTATCTCGGTCTTCAAGAAAACGTTCGCATTCGTCGAGCCGGTTTTGCATACCGTCAGGATTTCGATAAGTTCGTCGATCGGTTCTTCCTCTTGTCTCCAGCCACCTCCTATGCCGGTGAGTTCACTTGGGAGGGATCTACTGAAGCTGCTGTAAAGCAGATTCTCAAGGATACCAGTATACCCAAGGAAGAGTGGCAAATGGGTGTCACAAAGGCGTTCATCAAAGCCCCCGAGACCCTATTTGCTCTTGAACACATGAGAGATAGATATTGGCATAACATGGCGACCCGAATCCAGCGCATGTGGAGGGCTTACCTCGCTTATCGAGCCGAGTCCGCCACGCGAATCCAGCGATTCTGGCGAAAGAAGCGAACTGGAGCAGAATATCTCCAGCTTCGTGACAAGGGTCACCAAGTACTTGGAGGACGCAAGGAGAGACGTCGCATGAGTTTGCTAGGTTCCCGAAGATTCCTTGGCGATTACCTGGGTGTCAACGCAACGACTGGTCCTGGAGCCCAAATCCGCAATGCTGCCAGCATCGGTTCAAACGAAAACGCTGTCTTCTCATGCCGAGCCGAGATCTTGGAGGCCAAGTTTGGTCGTTCCAGTAAAGCGAGCCCTCGTATTATCGTCATTACGAATAGCAAGTTTTATGTCATCGCTCAAATGCTTCTTAACGGCCAGCCCCAAATCTCTGTGGAGAAGTCAGTTCCCTTGGGAGCTATCAAGTTTATTGGTGTCTCGTCAGCTCGTGACGACTGGTTCTCACTAGGCATTGGCTCACCACAAGAGGCCGATCCCCTGATGAACTGCCTGCTCAAGACGGAAATGTTCACTCAAATGCAACGAGTAATGCCTGGGGGCTTCAGCCTCAAGATCGCCGAAACGATTGAGTATGCCAAGAAGCCTGGCAAGTTGCAGCAAGTCAAGGTTTTGAAGGATTCGCAGCTTCCAGTAGACTATTACAAGAGTGGCGCGGTTCACACCCAACCTGGCGAGCCTCCAAACTCGGTTTCTAGGCCTACGCCCAAAGGCAAACCTGTACCTCCTCGTCCTATCACCCGAGGCAAGCTGATCAAGCCGGGAGGACCTGGAGGTCGGCCATCTCGCATCCAGGGCAACCGAACTGCCAAGCCTCGTCCGGGAGCGGGATCACGGCCCGTTCCTCAACCACCGGCGGCCGTCTCCGCAGCAGCAGCTATCCCGGCTGCTGCCAGCCAAAGCACACCCGCACCCCGTATCGCTCCTCGTCCCGCCGCCGCCGCTCCAGCTCCAACTCCAGCTCCAGCCGCACACAACCCTCTTCCAAACCATACTCGCAATCCCAGTGGCGCTGGGCGTGCGCCGCCACCACCTCCTCCCCCTGCTGCCGCAGCACGACCACCAAGCCCACCCAAGGTGATGGCCAAGGTCCTGTACGACTTTGCTGGCCAGAGGGAGAACGAACTCACTATTACTGCGAACCAGATTGTCGAGATTGTGCAGAAGGAGTCGAATGGTAAGTTTCGCCTGTCTATTATCCTTGGAGGGCACTAACACGATTATTCAGGTTGGTGGTTAGCCAAGAACCCACAAACCGAGCAGCAGGCTTGGGTTCCTGCAGCATATGTCGAGGAACAAGCTCAGCCAGCTCCTCGTGCTCCTCCGGCTCCTCCGCGATCCAAGCCGACGCCCCCTGCGCCTCCCGCCAAGCGTCCTGCAGCCAACCGCAAGCCCGTCGAGCTACAGCAGCGTGATTCTGGCATGAGCATGAATACACCCAACGGCTCGGACAGCCGCAGCAGCACGCCCACACCCAGCCTGGCCGGTAGTTTAGCAGACGCTCTGTTGGCTAGGAAGAACGCAATGCAGAACCAGAAGGACGACGACGATGACTGGTAGTCGAATCAACGAGCTCATGCTTTACGACTTTATTCAGGAGTTAAAAATCCTTAGTGAAAAAGGCGTTGATACACTTTTGCATGCATGATACACGGCGCAGAATTCAGGAGAGCAAAGAGGGGGACAGATGGAGCGTGGGTTGCTTTTTTTTTGTTATATACAAACAAGACTGAGCTGGGCAACCGAGCTGTTATTGCTAGAAGCGGCAAGAATCACGGCCGAATTTTCTTTTTCTTTTTCTTTTTTCTTTTTTTTCTTTCTTTTCATTTCTTGATGCTTTGGGCAAGCATTTGCAGAGGATGTTCTGAATGACTGCAGGACAGGGTCGTTCAATTCATAGCCGGAAGATGTTTTTACAGATTTTAGAAAGTTTAAATTTTTGATTTTCAAAATTTCCTTATTCTATATTCTTGCATATCGTCTTAATCGTCTAGGCCGTCCTTTTGCAGCACTCTTCTTCTGCGTATTAACTCTGCGAGTGGGACCTCATCATCGTCTTGTAACTCGGGTTCAGACTCTTCCTCTTCAACGCCATAATCTCGCAGTCTATCGCCGTCCAAGTTGGTCCATCCCAGGCCTTGGTCAAAATCACGGTCATACTCTTCATCATCATACATATCAAAGTCGTCAACCTCAACCTCTTCAAGCTCGGCCATCAGCTGCCTCTTGCGCCTTTCATCAACAGCCTGCCGCTTGAGAAACTCGGCCTTGAACTCGTCAGAGCTCAGGCTCGCCTGACGCAGCTCCTCGGTGTAGTCGCGGTTCGCAGCCGGCCACCCCCGCGCAGCACGGCGGATCTTGTCTGGGTCTGGGGGCGGCCAGAGGCCCTCGACACGGTTGAAACCGTTCTCTTCCCAGGACCAGCCCGAACCCGAGCCGTCCTTGGCGATGGTGGGGTTTCCAGATAGCGGCCAGAACCACCAGAGCGGGTTGCGGGAGCCCATTGCCTGCGCCATGTTGTCGAAGAAGCCAATATCATAGGGAAACTCGAGTCTCTCGAAGCGGACTTTCTCGCCATCGGGGCCTGTCACGTCCCACCATTCCTTAGGGCCCTTGTCCATCAGAGCCTCGTGACGCTCTTGCTCCCATCCCTCAATCATGGTTTGATTGAATATCCACGTCTTGACCGTGTTGATGAGCATGATCCCTAGGGCAACAGTAGTGAGGAAGTTGACAATAGCAACAAGAGATAGACCAACTAGGCCAGAAAGACTAGGGCCTAGGTAGGCGGGCATATGACGGTGCTCCCAGATCTTTGAGAAGCGCTGCCATAGAAGATAGCCGAGCATCCAGAGTGATAGGTTTGTGTAGACTAAGAAGCGCAGAAAGTGCGGGAATGTAGTCATGGACACGCAATTCCTCGTCCAGGGACAGTGATGATCCATCTTTGGCACGCATCTCGCGCAATGGCGACAATGGTGCGCCCGAGGCGGTTTAGGCGCAGAGCACTTGTTGCACCAGCGCTGGCCATCAGCTTCTATAACGCGGTCCTTGAAGATGTAGCGGCCCGGATCGACGGTGATAGCGCGGTAGTAGGTGAGCCACAGGATGAAGAGCAGGCTGTTGAAGAGGATGGTTTCATGGCGCGAGGGAGGACCCGGCTCGAGGCTGGTCGAATAGGTGAAGAGTATCTGGGAGAAGTAGCCGAGGAAGACGATGAGGGTGCAGACGGAGGGCACGGCGAGGCCCTTGACAAAGGGCGCGTCGTTGAAGCCGGCCATAGGTGAGGATTTTGAACGATAACTTACATCACTACCCATTAAATGTAAGTGTTGTAAATGTCAGGGGACTCCCTAACGGTAGAAACTCTGGTGGGCCGTTATGTTTAGCGTCTGAAACGCAGCTTCTGCACTGTAAATGGACCAGCCAGCGAATAAAAGTCAGCTTAGGTAATTCACTTCTCAGGGGGTGAAAAGAAGTCGTCAGCGTCCCCTGATAATCAGCCAAAATTGACCAGGGGGTTCTCCATCATGACTTGGCAATTATGAGCTGGTCATTGACGATTATACAAATGTGAAGCTTCTTCCTATACAGGTTCTAGAAACCCTTTACATGATTGCGACGACATGAGTAACATAGAAGCGTGTTTAAGTTTCTACATTGGTTGTTTCAGTCCCTCTTGGCCTCGAGAGCCACCAGCACCAGTACCAGTATCATCGTCATGGCTGGCGATACGGTGATTCAGTTATTCGCATTATGGTATATCTACCTCCTCTTCATAAAAAAATCATTATGCCCTTAGGCTAACAGCTGAAATAGTGCCGCCTCTTCATTCTTTTACATCTCTCAAACCCTTGAACGTCATTCTCTAACTGGTTAGTCTCAACTCACTTACTCTCAGACATGCAACCAAGGACTAACATGTGAGCTAAACTCAGAGAGCCCACGACTATCATCATTCCTTGTATTCTTTCTCTCTGGCCTGGCCTGCTACGGAGTTAGTTGTCTTACCAAGTGGTTTCCCGGCGCAGACGGACGCTTCAAAACACGTCGTCAAGGCCCTCTACTGGATGGCGCACACGACCCTACGTTCAAGGGCCAAAATGCCCACCTTCCCGGACGGCCACGAAGGTTGTCACTCCCAGTTCTTGTGCTATGTATTGTTATGAGGTTGGAGATATTCCACCGTGTAAATTATCAGCAGCAATGCGCGACTCCTGGTCTTGAGGTGAGTATGCCGTGATCCAACATGCAAAGCTCCTTAACGCTAACAATCGTCCAGTCGTTTCTCTGCATTCTCCTTTTCGTATATGAAATCTTCGCCTCTCGAAGAAAATGGGGATTTCCACCTCCAGAGGACCCCGATGACCCCTGGCGTTCGTGCTTTGATGACATAGTTGACTGGTTCAGCGGCCCTAGAGTAGTCCTCACCATGGCAATATCCAGCGTCTTGATCTTCGCAACGGGCACATACTACGCCACAAGCCGGATGACACGCTCAACATACTATTGCTTTGAGCTCATCGAGAGTAAACGAACCACGTTCGCTATTCAATGCGCAGGGCTTATGCTCGATGCTATCATCATTGTTCTTCTCTGGCGCTTGTTGGCCTGGTCAAGAACGGCCAAGCTACGCCTGAGGACACTAGGAACCGTTCTTGTTCTCTCATCTCTGTCAATGGGTCTTGTGTGGGCTGGTATTAGGCTATTCAGAGGCTCATCCACACTACACTCTGGCTTTGGCTTCCTATACGGCTTCGATATTATTGTCGACAGCTTTGCGTTTGCAGCTCTCATGATATCTGCGGCGTTCTGGATATGTGAGACGTCGCCACTCACACCAGCCAGTATTATAACCTTTCTCGTAGGGGTAGTCAAATCTTGCCAGAACATCTCCCACTACGGAGACTATCTTCATCCCACACGGCTCCCAGAAATAATGCCCCTCTGGGTTATTGCTTTTGGCATGATCATCTTCACCTACTCGCACAGCGTGCACTCCGTCATCTTCGTCCGGCGCTTCTTGCTCGCCGCCCTTCTCTTTGGTCTTGCTGTGGGCACCACCGTCTTCATCAACAAGTCCAATCCGCAGTCATTTGTTCGTCACCCTATTAACGACCTCATCTATAGAGCCAACATCAGACAAGACCGCTGGCTGCAGGAGGCGAGCACGAGCAATAGTCTTCCTATCGCGCATAAGATATACAAGGAGCGACATGAAGGACGAGACCCCCCACCGGCTTTTGCGGATTGGTATGAGTTTGCTAAGGGTACCGCCATAATTGATAGGTTTGATCAGATCGACAAGGACTTGAATCCATTCAGGTCGATTTCGCCAGAGAAGTTGCGGCAACGGGCTGCCTTGTTAGCACACATGCCTGGTGTTCACACTATCGGCATAAAGGATGGCAACGCCTCGAGGCTCCCTGATATCATTGGACACGACGCAGAAGTACTCGACAGCCTCGTGGCTACTATCAACAAGTTTGCTAAGTTTCTACCTGACATGCTCTTCCCTGTCAATTTGGAGGTTACACCACGGATTCTCCCATCATGGGAAACTGTCAAAGGACAGAGTCGAGCCGATCTGACCCCTATTGTCAATTTGATATCAAAGAGATCGATAGAAGGTGACGGTGTTGACGGTGATGGTGGTTTGAAGCCTGCAGAGACCCCTTTGCCTGATTCTGCGCACACATTATCTGTACACCCTCCATCAGAATGGCGATCCGCCATATCCCCAGCCGACTACCGCCAGATGCAGGTCGACGCATGCCCTCCTGGCTCACGGACTCGAATCAACCCTCACTGGAACATTGGCGAGTTCTGCTCTGAATGTGTACGAAGACACTCAAAGGGTCAGGTAATGGTCAACTGGGAGCGATCGCTGCAGTACTGCTTCCAACCCGATCTCAAGTACCTTCATGGCATGTCCCTCTCGAGTCCTCATGCAGAGCCCATCCGGGATCTGCTACCTTTATTCGGACCCTCCAAGTCGGAGTCCTTCCAGGACATTCTCATTCCCATTCCACAACTAGAAGACGACAAACCTGATATAAGCTGGCACTTTAACCGTCGATATGATGCCATGTTCTGGCGAGGCCAAACCGGAGACGAGGTCATTTCTGACCAAGCCTTGCGCGGAAATCACAAGTTCCGACTCCTTCATATGCTACGTAACAGAGACCCCAACGATAAAGTCTCGATAGTTCTTCCAACTGCCAAGTCCGCATCCACATATCAACACGAAAAGGTGCCTATTACAGAGGCAAATCTTGTCATGCCCGTGAGCGTCGGCATGAACAACTACACAGGCTGCATTGGCCCCAACTGTGAACTCCTCCATCAGACCTACCCCGTCGTCGATGAAGCCCAGGACCAAGACCCCCTCGAGTATCGCTACATCCTCCTCCTGGACAGAGACAACGGACCCTCTCCCGACCTACTGCGTACGCTGAGCTCAAACAGCGTACCTCTCATCTCCACCATCTTCCGGGCGTGGTACAGCGATCGACTTCTCCCCTGGCTGCACTTTGTTCCCATCGACACACGCTACCAGGGGCTGCACACAACCTTGACTTACTTCACTGGCACGCAAAAGAAGGCATACCTCAACGGGCGTGATACCGACATGAAGGGGCAGACAAAGGATGCGGCGTGGATTGCCCAACAAGGCGCCAAGTGGGCAAAGCAAGCGCTGGGCGAGAAGGATAGGGAGGCGTATCTGTTCAGAGTGCTGCTTGAGTGGGCAAGGTTGGTCGATGACAGGCGAGATGAGATCGGGACAATCAAGGATGACAAGGGCGAGCTCCAGAGCTCCCCTTGGACAAAGGGCCAGAAATGGTAGTTATGATACTTGGACTTGGGCTGTGTAAATTGATTCAAAAGCAAGTTTCTATTTCTGTTTATATTCAATAATGCACTGTGTCTAGACTTTAATGGAGTCTTGTGCACAAAGAGAAGTAGCTAGATTCGAACAGCACCATAGGACATGCAAATAGGACCGGAAAATATTGAATGGAAGAGGAATTCGACTCATCTCATATTTATCACTGCTTCGAGATACGCGATGAGTCGAGCAAATCGAACCAAAATACCGGCGATCACATGAGCGGCATATCATGATCTGGCCGATCAACTCTGTCTACGTGTTACCTCCGCATCGTTTTGGTACTTAAAAATAGCACATGTTGGCTTAGAGCATAGTTGACAGACACCGTAGAGCCTTTGGTATCTGTGCATAGTTATTCGAGGTACACACCAAACTTCGCAAGGTAATCACGGTTAAACCATTGTAGCATCGATGTATAGCGTATCAGACCCAGTATTGCACGTATGTCGTGGAGTGATACCAAGATGCTCTTGTCGGTCTGGAATAGCCCGACGAAGAGCCATCATTTCGTCCAATCCGGTGTATGTGCAAGCTCCAGTTCAGCAAGCCCATCTCGCTATTCGGGAGACAAGGTCGGGATCAAGGCTCGACTTTGAGCAGAAGTGCAAGCTGCTGGCATGTCATGCTTCTGATGCACGTCAATCGCGGTCCTGATGCGACACTTAATGTAAGGAACTGACCCCAGATATAAGCCCCCCAACTTTCGATCAAGTAAACACAACAGGCCACATAGTCTACACCTGCGGATTAAAAAAAAAGGTGGTGGCCACAGCTACTGTAACTTTTTCCCTTCTCAAGTCTCTCTCGGCTTGATGCGCCTCGTGTCGGTGAGAGCCCCCGACGTCGCCGCTGAAGAACGAAACACCGATAGGCCAGCGGCACTGGAAGCCCTCGGGTACGTACTACTGGGCCTTAATTGAAGAGGAAAGTTGGGATAATGACAAGAACCAAAGAGTGGATCAGATCTAGTGAGATCACGCGAAGGGATCTCGGTGAAGACCCGGGACTTTGTCTAAGCAAACCCAAACAGATTCAGTCGAGTTGGAGAAAACTTTGATATACTCCGTACCATAGAATCTTTCTCATCTCTTAAAGCGCTATAGACACTGAGACACACAAGACATAGAGCGCATGGGGAATGGCATTATGCGCCGGCTTGTGATGCTTGCAAAGATATGAGATGAGGCCATCACAGCCTTGGTGCCAGGCAGCCACCTACGATATGTGCAACCATGTGGAGGCCTGAACTATTAACTCATTGCTGTTGCGCATCCACAACTGCACTTGGTGCGTGATGCAAGACAAGCCGAATGTATTTGGTACGTTGTATCCGACATAACCTCGGTGGTTCTGCCCAAATCTGCCCCCAAAATGCTGGGGTCGACTGGCTTTAGCAAGAAGGAAAGAAGAATAGACTGGGCCCTTCTTTACCTCGCAGACACTGGGGCACACTTGATGGCCTGTCCTGACCAGTGGTAACCCCTGGCAATAAGGATGAGGGCTTCTTAGCACAGGTCCCTAGCTGCCGATGTCTTCTGTTCACGAATTCTGGGGTGAGGTGAGCTGATCCGACATCTTGTGTTGACGAAGTCTGGCATTGTCGTCTTTTGGCGGAATTGAACCACCGCCTCGGCATTCGTTCTGGTTCAACCGCGTAAACTTACATAAAGAAAATTGCCACTGAACGGTTGGCCTCCATTTCTTTTTCAAAAAACGGATCTTGTCATCTCGAAAGCTTGCGAGATGCGGCAGCTCTGTCAACTGTCATTTATAAAGGGTGTGTAGTTGCCGCTGCAAGCGAAAACAGCAATGGAGGGACGGGATGACGGATGATAGACGACCAGCCATGTGCTTGGAGGCTCGGGAAAGAAAACCTGGCCCTTCAACAAAACCACTATCAAATGAGCTATCTGCTTCTTCCGTGGTCAGAGCCGAACTGGTTGAAGGCGACGGGGCCGTGCGTCCTTCTCGCCGAACCGGGACGAGGCACGGGGGGCGGCGAACGAGAACATCCCGTGCTGTTCTATTCTTGAGTGGTTTTTCTTTCTCCTTGGACTGCTGGAGCCCTGTTTATCCCGTGGAGGCGCGCCTATGGAATAAGCGGGCACGGGGCACAGTTCTGGAGCGGATGGAGACGATTGGGGGAAGCTAAGCTCCAACGCGTAGTAGGGTGGTGGTAGGTGCATCGAGCTGGTCTCGGTGTAAGTGCTGAACCGCGGATAAGCATCAAGTGTTCTTGAGCTATGTCTTGAGAAGTAGCTTTGCAAAGCATACACCGACAAGGTCAAGTATGGTGTAAATGGGGAAGTGACTGCAGACATGCCAGATGGCGTATGTTGATGATAGTCAGGCTCTACTGTTAGAAATACAACTATGCTGTGAGTGGTCATCTCAGTTGCTGCTGAGCCAGCCAAGTGATTCAACACCATACTAGCATCAACAGAAAACAACAGGTCGTAGCAATAAGTTACTTAGTAGAAGACCAGGATTAGAAGATGGTAGCAATAATATACGGACAATGCAATCATCCGGCCAGAAGAGGTTCTTTTCCATCAGAGCAGAGTTCGAGCCACGCTCATGCAAGCATGACAACCTAGTCTTGGCCTATCAGGACTACAAATGCTGGCAAGGCTGTCCGCAGATTCCCGGCTGGTGACGGGACCCGGTCACCTTTGAGGGTGTGTGTTGCACGTAAGACAACAGTCGAACAGGAATCATGGGAGTGAAAGCGGTTCCGAATCCTTATGGTCCAACCTTTGTGAGCGGCCAGAAAGACAGCACATAGAATCTTCCTGTGCTTGCAGGCGCAGGATCAAGATAATAATGTGATAAAGTGAGTTGCGTCTTGTGAAGCCTAATGCTTGTGATGTTGAGAGAGAGTCGAGGCTGTACGGTCTGTGCTCGGTGTTGCACCTCCGGTCAAGCAATAAGGTAGGTACCGAGGGTGCTTTGGACGGTTCCTTGCACAGATCCTTTGAGGGTGCCATGCGGCGAGCAGGGGTCAGCCATCCATCAGTCCGTGGTACTGATGGCTGAGACGCACACAAACACGTATGGACGGAGATGATAGAGTAGAAGTAAGGAGATAGAAAACTTGGCTAGTCTTCTGATTGTTTGATCTTGGGTTAGATCATCCAGTCCTGCTCTAGCTTCAGCAGGGTGATTGCTCCATCAACATGCTCTCTCTAGGATAAAGCAAAGTGCATCGTAAGCATCGAGTGATGATTGTATCGTCAAGAGAAATCCGACATGGCCGAAAAAAGATGTACCAGGATACTGGTACTCGACCATTGAAAGAGGACTCTGCCCCATGGCGATATCCTGACTTTGAATTCAACGTGCCCCGATATCGCCTCATCTGGCAACTTGGTTTTGAATGTCACATACTCCATACTAGCCGTTGAAATCGACATATCTGGTCATGTTGGATCATTTCATAGGGCCAATCTGTTTGCTTGTGTTAAGGAACAATTTCGAGTGGGGAGGGATAAATCAACGTGCATCTCTGTGTGCCTGGCCTACCTTGAACAAGAAAGTAACTAGAATCCCGAGGAAACTCCTTGGTTGGTGTTTGGAGCGGCAGGAACACTAGAAATTCGCGTTGTCCAAGGTGGAAGGTACAGGCAGGATAGCTACCAGGACTAGGATCTACCGCCAGAACCGCGCATCAGTCCCTCACGTCTCTAGCAAGTGCAGGCTGAGATTTGACGTCGATTTCTAAATCATAGTAGTAATATCAAGTTACTTTTTTTTTTTTTCTTTTTTCTTTTTTCTTTTTTTTCTCTTTGGCAGGAATTGTGACCAATACGTGCCATATCTCGGCCGGGTTTAACAGCCGGGTCTAGCCTAAATCGTCTCACCTTGTCTCGCCATGAATCTCATTCCATCAACAGACTACCTATCTACCCATCTATCATTAGCTTTCTGTGGCTCTGTTGGCATCTCGAGTCTGATAATCTGATATTCTACCAACTATCTCTTCTGTCTAATCCTTTGTCTTCTCAACAGTTTCACCAAGTCCTGTGCTTCTGTCTGGCCGAGAGCATGGGATTACCACCATATCAACCCGGTCTTCTCCACATTTGGTATCTCCAGCCCGGCTGTTGTTGACCTCCGCTGACCTTGAATGTCTTGCTGTAGTTACCTAGTGGCTCGTCCCATTTTACCCCATCTCGAGTCCCCAATCAAGGTCAGTATGATTCCCGGGCCGGTCCCTTATTTTCGGTGTCAAGTACCTTGTCCATCCAATTGCTGCAGAAAGATACTCGATCACCTGCTTCCCGCTCCTCTCCGCCGCGAAGCCAAGTGCCAGCCCAGGACTTCCATAATCCCGCCCACGCCCCTCCCCACTCACTTTCGCTTGTGAGACTCCCCTAGTAACACCTTAATTAGGTCTAGTCCTACTGCTGCTTGGCTCCCCCACGCCCTTCCACTCCGATTCTTTAGTCTTTGCACGCCACTCCATTCATCTCAGGTCGGTCTTCGTGACGACGGGACACTCTCGGTCTCTTTCCATGGCATGAACTTGGATTTTTCTTTTCTTACTCTGCGGGCTCTTTCTCTTTAGTAACCCTATTTCCTTGATCAACTGACCTTGAGTGGCTCTCCTTCTCACCGTCGTTGCTCTCCGTCTCACCTTGGCAATACCTCAACGTCTTTGAGACCACGATATTCTTTCAGCCTGGCTCTCGTATATACGACTATCATTTCCGCCTACAAGTTACCTGGGCCCGACCAGAAGCTTGCTCCAATTACTACACAGTCCATACCATAAGCCGAACTCCGAAACTGCGCAGCTCGTCTTTCATGTGGAAATTGAATCACCTTCCACCTGTGGTACTTGCTATCTTGTTACATTGCGCATCCTCGTCGCAGTTGTTCATCTCGAGTTCCAATTGTTAAGCTACTTGTTGGCTCAACCATCATTGGCCGTTACTATTACCACTCCATCCATATCCTCCTTGTGCTGAGCTCACTACACTTTACTGCAATCAATTGAATTGCCTGGTGTTCCTAAGGCTCATAATCGTTTGCCTTTCCGTTCTTTTCTTTAAGCTCGGCCCTAGGTGTCTTATTCTGCCTTGCCAATTCAAAACCTGTCTTCTGAGACGCCCATCTAAAGCTCACCTACTATTCTGTCTCTTCGCATACATTTGCTGTATTGAAATTTCATACAGCACCACAGACGCTCCTGTCTACCTGCAAAGCTGCAAGTAAATATTCGTCCTACTTGCGCTTCTACTTGCTCGACTTGGAAGCAACTCGGGGTGGGGTCAAAGCTACATCTATCTCTCTATCCATCTGCGCGCACGCACATCAACGCATCCATCGCTTTTACAGCCTACCAGGGCCGTATGCTTGCGCCTGCGTCTATACAATTGACACATCAAACTTAACGGCCACACCCTATTACGGCTTTGCTTCTCAGCAATTTGCTTATCGGCAAGTTAATTTGACACTTGCGAGCCGTTTCCCGCCTGCTCGAACCTTTCCTCTTCCCCCTCCAGCTTCGTCTTGTTGAGATGATGGGCGTTTGATTTCTTCCAGCGCCCGTTCGACCTCTCTACTTACCAGCATGAACTCCATCGCTCAGAGCATGGCCGAGGCTTCTCCAGCTCCAAGCGCCGCGACCATCAACCAACAACAACATCAGCAACCACAGCCTCCGCCATCTCCATCGCCCTCGCAGCCGACCTCCGCATCCGAAACCGCCCCGACCCCCGTTTTACCTCCGATTTCCTCGCCCTCCGCTCCGTCTGCTTCGCTCCTTGCCGCCGCAACGGCTGTCGCATCCGTGTCCAATCACTCGCTCGCGCAGAATCCAGATGAGCTTCCCCCGCTCCGACAGCCGTCACCCAATTCGCCGGCGCATTATACCTTCGAACAACATCAGCAACAGCAACAACACCCGCACCACCACCTCCATCCCGTTACGCCGCCTTTGAGAAAGGACACATGCTCCTCCATCTCAACACAGGCCACTACCGCCACTCTGGCCTCCACAGAGACCAATAACACATCGTACAGTGCCGACACCTCTCCTAACTTGCACCAATCTATTTTCTCTGTAAAGGATGGCTCCGACGTCTCTAACAACCGCCGCACGAGCAGGAGACGGACCGGGCCCCTTTCCCAGCAATCTAGAGAGCGCGCTGCACTTATTAGAAAGCTCGGTGCATGTATCGACTGCCGAAGACGGAGAGTCGCTGTAAGTCATACCCCTTTGTTCAGATTGCTCACCTTATTATGTATAAGCTTACATGCCAACACTTTACTTTCTCGTTTTAGTGCCACCCCAGTCACCATAACATGACCTGGGAAGATGTCGTATCCAAGTTTCATCGCTCACATAGCCCGACTATTCAAGACATTGCACCCTCTCTCGCCGCCGCTGGCCGATCATTGAGCCCCGTCCCCGCTATCACCAATGTTCAGTCGTTATTCGCACACGATGCCCAGGAGATGGATATTGATTCCAACACCTCTGGCTCCAACCAGCCCGGTCGACCTCCACTGAGTGATGCTCGAATTCGCACCCCTCTGCCATCAGGCCCTCGTCTCGAAAAGTCTCTGTCACTACCTGGCATTGAGAGCTTCAAGAACGATCTTCAGACAAATGTCGGACGTATACTTTCTACTCCCAGTCGGGATCGATACAGCTCCGTACAGGTCCTATTTCTATTTTGGCAGGACGATGAGGAAATTCCCGCCATTCAATCTGCTGTTCGCGAGCTTGCTGAAGTTTTTGACAAGTATTATCGTTATAACTTCCAGGTTCAGGCTATCCCGTCGTCGTCAGAGGGTTGCAAGAGCTCGTGGAGGTGGCTTTCACGACAGCTGAATGAGTTTGCCGAGGAGCACGATGAGCGTGATGTGCTGAAGATCGTGTATTATGCCGGACATACGTACCTCGACGGTAACCGTGAGATGGTTTTGGCAAGGTAAACTCTTTTACTCTGTTTCTATCTTGAATTTGGCTGACTGTTGTCTAGCTCTCGTGACTCTGAACGAGCCTCGACAATTCGATGGGGTGGCATCCAACAGACTCTTGAGGAAGCCTGTGCCGATACACTAATAATTATGGATGCGGCGTACTACCCATCATCTAGAATGGTACGTCAGCAGGGTGTCCTAGAGCTTATCGCAGCTTCCGTATCGGAAGAGCACTTTTATGATCTTGATCGCTGCGCATTTACTCGTGCCCTGGCCGAAGAATTGCGAGTAAGAGCAGCACGGCTGAGCCCTCTTTCGGCTGCCGAGCTGCATGCCAACCTTTTCTCTCACTACGCCAAGATGGTACAGGACAAGTACCCGGAGAAAGAGGTGATAACCAGTTTCCCCTCGCCATTGCATATGATGATGTCGGGTAACTCGAGGCTTCCGTCCATCTTCCTCTCGCCCGTGTACCAGAACAGCCCAATGCAGAGCAGTTTCTCGTCGTATGAGAACAGCCCGCTGTTGCACCTAGCGATTCGACTCGATGATGACAACGTCGACCTCGAAAGCTGGAACGAGTGGTTGCGACTCATGCCTGAAGGGATCAAGGATATCAAAGTTGAGGGCCCGTTCCGAGCTGCTTTCAGATGAGTAGTCGTGGGTCCTTGGGAACTTATATTTAACGCACATTGAACGGCATAAAGCGCCAGTCGGCCGTAGGTATACCTCTTGAAATGGAGGTTGCCGATCCTCTAGAAACACAGGGTAAACCTGATGGATCTTACCTGAAAACGGGAAGATTCCTCAACCTCGATGTTGGATGTTCTTGTTGGCATCGAGGCACCATGAGTGGGTTGTCAAATACTCCCGCCACGACACACACACCCATCTCACCTTTTCTCATGCTGGCATTGTTTTGATTGTACTATGCAAAGAATTGGATCATGTAATGACGAGCCCACGAAGGACAGCGCATGGAGTTTTCTGAGCGGAGTAAAAAGCAAAAGGGGGGCCCCGGCTTGATTTGCATTAAGGCAAACCGGGGTTATTTGACCGTCAAGCCGAAGGAACAACGGCTGGAACAATGAATTGGCAAAAAGACGACGAGTAAGCCGAAAGGTTGAAAGAGCATGTTATATATACAAGTATAGGCGAAGGTATAGCATTTTGGATGTTGTATTTAATCAAGATCCATGAAGCGTGGTCTCGATCTGATCTGGGGTTCATTCTCCCAATGTCGAAACATGTTCATGCCAACAAGGGCATGTGCATGCGAAAAAAGGTAGGACCAGCACGGTCCAGGTAATGCAAGTGATAATGACGAAATGTTTGATAATGGTCAATGTGTTGCATAAGAGAGGCCGGGGCCCATGAGTCGAGTGATAGCGCAGTTGGAAGAAAGCGACTATTTGGCGGGACGAACCAAGGATGATGCCATGGGGGGGCTGGGCTTTGGGGAGAGCTAAAGGTGAATGTCGAACGTTAGTATATTTCTTTCTGGACTCTTCTTTGCTCATGAGTCAATCGCCAATGTGACGATGCGAGATTTCTGATATGAAAGAAAAAATGATAGGCGGTAAAGTATGCCACATCATGACCACCACTACAAAACGGGACAGTTGAGGGATGTCGTTGAAAAAGCTCTGCAGGGCCTCTTTGCTAGGGTGACATGTCGTTGATAAACCACCCCACCAGGGACAACGAAGCTGCGTGAATATTGGGCAATGCCAGCGAATTCAAGCCCAAAAGATTGGGCCCTCTTGGGACCTTGAGAGCACAGCCCAGCCATTCATTTTATCACCGAGGTGACCGCCCCGAGAAATTATCACTGGAGACTGGAGATCGAGGTCGGTCGGGTCACGGTGGCCGAGGCCAGAGCTGATACGATTTTTAATTTTTTTAATTTTTTTAATTTTTTGGCTGAGGTGCCGCTACTGTGCCGCTATCGCTATCGCTACCGTACTGTGCCTACTAACTAGGTAACTTAGGCACTTACTCTACTGCACCTGCACCTGCATCTAGTAGATACTGCCCCTCCAGCTCCAGCTCCAGCTACTTGAAAAACGGCATCTGCAACTCAGACCAACCATCTACCTCTTTGTCTTTTCCCTCTAAAGCTTTGAGATTCCTCAAATCACTTTTTCTTTTTTCTTTTTCTTCTCTCTCTCTCCTCTCCCCCTCTCATACTCATAACCACATTACCCCTCACAGATCCATATACCCCTCACTGATTCGACATGGGCGGCGTTGTCTCTGCATTCTCCAGTAGTAGCGGTGAAGACTCCGTCGCAGCGCGACAAGCACTTGAGAAGCAACTTGCCGACAGGGAAGAGACCATTGCTGTTCTCGAAGAGGACCTTTCCAAGAAGGAGAAGGAATGCACCACAGTTTCTCAGGATGCTGAGGACCTGAGGAAAAAGATCAAGGAGCTCGAGGCTCAGTCGTCTTCCGCCCTCGACGAAACTCATGCCCGCATCGCCATCTTGCAGGATGAGTTGAAGAAGGGCGGTGACACAACCTCGGAGGAGCTCCGTGCCACCAAGGACTCCGCAGAAAAGGCCGCAAAGGACCTCCAGGATGCCAAGTCCGACCTGACTGCCACCGAAGAGAAGCTCAAGGGTCTCGAGCAGGAGAGGCAGACAATCGTCGATGAGCTCGCTAACCTCAAGGCTGAGCTGGAAGAGGCTAAGCAGGCTAAGCAGGCTCTCGAGGAGGCCCTCAACAAGGAGATTGCCACCCTCAAGACCCAGATCTCCGAGGCCGAGGAGAAGCACCAGACCCTCACCAAGGCTCACAGCACACTCGAGGAGGAGCTTGCTGCCGCATCCAGCGCTGCTAAGCAAGGCAAGCAGGCTCTGACCGGATCCGAGGACAAGTATAGCACTCTCCAAGCCGCTCATGACAAGCTCGAGAGCGACCTGGCGGCCGCCGTCACTGCTCTCGACGAGCAGAAGAAGGCCCTAGCCGGATCTGAGGAGAAGTACACAGCCCTTCAGCAGACACTTACCCAAACTGAGGAGAAGGCCACTACACTCCAACAATCACACGACAAGCTCAAGGCTGGTTCTGAGAGCGAGCTCTCTAAGCTAAAGAAGCAACTGGATGAGCTTGCCGACCTCCAGACCAAGTACGCCACTCTCGAAGAATCAAACAAGACACTAGAGAAGGAGCTCGCCGAGCTCAAGGAGAAGTATGCTACCCTCGAAAAGACCAACGAGTCCCTCAAGAAGGACTCTTCTTCTGAGCTGGTAGCTGCCCAGAAGGATGCCGCTGAGTGGAAGGAGAAGCACTCTACTCTCCAGACGACTCACGATGGCCTGACCAAGGATCTTGAGGCTGCCAAGAAGGACCTTGCTGCTGCTGAGGAGGCCCAGAAGACCGCCGAGACTAGCCATGGATCTGAGCTTGAGAAGCTCCGCGCCGACATTACCAAGGCCCAAACCCACGCTGAGGAGGCCCAGAGGAAGCTCAATGAGGAGCATGCTGCTGCGCTGACCAAGGCCCAGGGGGACTCATCCGCTGAGCTGGAGAAGGTCAAGAAGGAGGCTGCCGATCTTGAGGCTAAGCTCAAGTCTACCACCGACGAGCATGATGCCCTCAAGAAGGAGCGCGACGAACAGGCTGAGAAGCTCAAGTCCGCTACTAGCAACCATGAGACTTCCCAGAAGCAGCAGGAGGAGACCGAGGCCAAACTGAAGGTCGTCACAGAAGAGCGACAGTCTATCGAGCAGCAGCTCAAGGAGAAGACATCCAAGCTTACTAACCTCGAGAAACAAATCGAGGAGGCTAATACCAAGGCTACCAAGGCTGAGGAAGACTTGAAGGCTTTACAAACGGTAAGCACCTCCACAACCTTGTATAAGCAGAGAGACTAACTTGAATGCAGGAGACGAAGGACCTCGAGGCCAAGATTGCTGATCTTGAGTCCAGTGCCAAGAGCTCCAAGGAGTCTGAGTCTGGCTTGAACACCAAGCTCCAGGAAGCCCAGGACAAGGTCAAGAGCCTCGAGTCGGAAGCCAGCAAGGCTAAGGATGCTGAAGCCCAGTTGAAGACCAAGGTCGAGGAGGCTGAAGCCAAGGTGAAGAGCCTTGAGTCCGAAGCTGCCAAGGCTGAGACGGCTGAAGCTAAGGTTGCCACTCTTGAGTCTGAGGCCAAGAAGTCACAGGACGCCGAGGCTGAGCTCCGGAAGAAGCTTGAGGAAGCTCAAGCCTCTGCCGACGCTGAGAAGAAGACTGCTGCTGAGAAGACCAAGTCTCTGGAGGACGAGCTTAGGGAACTCAAGGAGAAGTTTGTCAAGGCCGAGGAGGACAACGCTGCTCTCAGGAAGGAGCAGACAGGTTCTGCCGACAAGACCAGCGCTCTAGAGAAGGAAAAGGAGGAGGCTCTGGCCAAGGCCAAGGCTGCTGAGGATGAGAAGAAGGCCGCTGCTGAAAAGGCTGAGGCTGCCCAAAAGGAGGCTGCCGAGGCCACCAAGAAGGCTGAGACCCTCGAGAAGGAGAAGACCAGTGCCGAGGAGAAGGCCAAGACAGCACAGTCTGCCTTGACCAGCGCCATGGAGAAGGTCAAGTCGAGTGCGGGAGAGAAGAAGGAGGCCCTTGAAAAGGTCAAGGCTCTCGAGGCCGAGGTCAAGGAGCTCAAGGAGAAGAGCGCAACAACCAACGGCACCGCCGAGGCTTAAGGGATGGATTTGATTGAGTTGGGTCAATGCTGCTGACGAAACAAAAAAAAAAGTGTTATACGATCTGTGACGCCGGATGAAATGAAATGTCTGATTCATATCACGGGAAACGAAGGAGTGGACTCATTCGTCTTTGATGAACTCGATACCCAATAAATAGTTTTTAGAGCGTAATTTAGATGGGCGTCTATGCCACTCTTTACATGACTCTCGCAATCTCTGTCTCATTTGAAGTAATGCTATTCATCGTGGTGATCCAAGACTGTTAAGAAGACATAGCAATGAGGTCTTTAGCGGTTGAGCTATTCTTTGATGAGCTGCTTAGTTGGCTTTTAACACAGTTTTCAGAGATATTCGCGCATGCTCAGATTGACTTGGTTTGCGCAACGTCTGCATATGTTGCCGGCGCTGTATAAACTCGGCGGTGTGTATATCGAACCCTGGGATGGATTGAGGTGATGTCGAGTAGTGCTGAACCGAGACAAACTAAGACAGAGGTCCTTCAAACACGACAGTACTGGCTGCGTTTCCAGATCAACAGTTTACTGCACCTAGTATCGAGTTGTATGTTGGCTCGTCCTGCAAAAGTTGGAGTCTGATCGGGATCAATAGAACGATACATACTGCGAAGGCTGAGAAAAGGATGAACTACTTACGACTGACACTTACCGAGAAGATTCAGAGCTAAAGGCACAGTCCTTAAAGAAATATAAAGAGTTTATAGTGATATAGTTGGTGTAAGCCGAGGGTTAAAGGTATGTAAGTTCATTGGCTATAGTACTATAGATTGACTGTATTGAGGCTGATTACAGCTCCAAGCCACACTTGAGTGCTTCCCATTTCTGATTGGCCCACTTGGTCTCTACATTCTCAACACCAAACGTCACATTTCCAACCTCCAACACCATTCATCATCCTCACAATCAACACTCCAGCTCAAGATGCGCTTCAACACCGGCGCCCTCCTCTCGGCCCTTGCCTCCCTCTCGGCTGCCCTCGCCTCTGAATCTTTAACGCTCTACCTCCCCGGCAAGCCTAACCCCTTCGCCCTCCCCGCCTCTACGCACGCAACCCTCTCCTCAGCCGGCGTACACCTTTCGGCCCCGCTGTCAGCCGCAAACACGTTTGTGTTTCGTAACGTAACCCCTGGATCATACCTCGCAGACGTTCACTGTCCGACCGACGCGTTTCATCCGCTGCGTATCGACGTTCAGCTCGCTGAGGGCGCTGAGGACGGTCTTGTGCAAGCGTGGGAGACATTCCGTGGGAATGACTGGGCCAACAAGGGTGAGGCTGTACCGGCTAAGGAGGGAAGTAAGGGTAGGGGATTCGAGGTGAGGGCTATTGGAGGGAAGAACTACTTTATGGAGAGGCCGCAGTGTGAGTTTTACCGTTTCCATGGGCTGAGAAGATAACGATACTAACGGCGACAGTCTCCGTCTTTGCCATCCTCAAGAACCCTATGATTCTCATGGCTCTCGTCAGTTTGGTGCTGATGGTCGGAATGCCAAAA
Source organism: Fusarium abutilonis (assembly GCA_021655885.1). Lineage (NCBI taxonomy): Eukaryota > Fungi > Ascomycota > Sordariomycetes > Hypocreales > Nectriaceae > Fusarium > Fusarium abutilonis. The sequence goes on from JAJJWN010000433.1 coordinate 42,077, forward strand.
CTCATGGAGAGCAGTACGTCTCCTCTCCTCCCCACAATACTCAATATAATACTGACTAAATATCACAGTGGACCCCGAGATGCGCGCCGAATTCGAAGCTCAGCGCGCAAACAGCCCCTTGAACGCCGCCATGACTGGCCAGTCTTCTGGAGATAACCCGCTCACCAACTTCGACATGGCTGCGTACCTCGCCGGCTCTAAGCCAAAGGATAACGGCAATGGAGGTAACAATGGCGGAAACGGCGCCAGCACTAAGAACCAGGGCGTGAGACGGTAAAGTACATACGCGCGGTTCAAGACCCGATATAAGTGCGACAAAATTGGTGTATACACAGTCGTGGGAGACATTCATGGGCAAATAGAAACAAGTTATGAGATATGGCGTTGTATGCCTTTGGTAATGAATATATCATTATTCTGCTAACTTGGCATTCGTGGTGATTCTTCTAGGCGTAAGCCTTTGTCAAGTTCTAACCAAGACCTAACAACACACAGCACAGTTTCATTATGCGCCCATTCAGTACCCAGTCCCATTGTTGTCGCTCAAAACTCGTGAAGTATAGCCGAAGCATGGCTCATAACAACACATAAACTACCATATTAAGAAAAGAAAAATGGAAGTGGCTTATTCACCAAAGTCCCCGCCATCATCGCCGAAATCAGCCCCATCCTCTATATAGTTGTTAGTGAACTGGTATATTACGGATTTGAAACAGAAACTTACCGAAACCATCTTGGTAGGCTTCTTGCTCATCGCCATCCATAGCATTTGCAATCATGGCACCACCGAGTAAGCCAGCGCCAGCACCAAGAGCAGCACCTCCCATCATTCCCATACCACCACCACCTGGCTTGCGACCACCGCCGAAACCGCCGCCATGAGGGCCTCCATAGCCATGACCACCATAACCACCGTAGCCACCTGGAGCGCTGTAACCTTGCCCATAGTGAGGTTGAGCACCATAGCCCACCGGGGGACCTTGTCCGGGATAGCCATGAGGCTGTTGGCCGTAATACTGCTGCTGCTGTGGATAACCGCCATGAGAGCCTCCGTATCCTCCATGAGAGCCGCCTTGATGACTGGCAGCCAGCTGCTTGCCCTTGCCGAGCAGCTTACCTAGGAAGCCGCCGCTCTTACCACCCTTGTCTCTAGGGGGCAGTTCCGAAGGATAAGCGCTTCCACCTTGTTGTGGGTAGGGGCTGTTGCTCTGTGGATATGGACTATTGTTCTGAGGATATGGGCTACTTGAAGCGCCGTATCCTGCAGGGACGTCAGGGCCTCCATAGCCACCACGGGCACGGGCATCCTCCTCGGCCTGAAGCTTAGCAGCTAGCTTGGCGTCTTCATCATGTGAAGAGCCGCCAGCTGTTTGGTCGCGATGATCCTCATAGGGATTCTTCTTGGTGTCCGTAGGTATGGGCGCATTACCGGGCTCGTATCCAGGAGGAGGACCGACGGGCGCAGCGTCATCGGCCGGAAAGACGGGAGCAGTGGGCTTCTCCCATTGTGACTGTTTCGTGTAGACGTTGACGTAGAACCTGAAGTGTGCAAGTTAACGATGAGATGCATGCGCAGTAATGGGAGATGTGAAACCTACCATTCCTTGTACTGGTCGTTCCATCGTACGGCCCATCCGGCAGGGACCTCGGGAGCCTTAGGAGGAGGCGGGCCGGTCGGGGGAGCAAAGTCGTCCATCGAAGTATAAGTGCGCAAACAGGCAGTCACTAATGATGTTGTAGAATAAGGTAAAAGATGTTGTTGAAGTGTTGTTATATCAAAGACTTGGCGTCTATGATGTAGGTGAGTGGGTATAAGTGTCGTGAGGTAGTGAAAGGATTAGTCTAAGTCTCAAAAAGTTAAGAGATAACAAGGTTATTTACGAATGAACGAACACTCGGGCTATTTAAGCAAAATTGTCATTTTCCCTTGGCAATATGGCACTTGTGACCTACTCGTTGCGCAACGCCACCTTCCATCTTCCATTCGATTGGGAGGCACGCGATGACTTTGGCTTTGGACTTTTGGAGGGGCAATCACTCCCTGGTTGCCCCTCACCCAACATGCAGAACATGAGTGACGCCATTGGTGCAAGAGCTGTCAAGGAAAGAACATAGCCACCTTGCTCATCGGCTCTTCGGGATCACATCTAATTATTTCTATCCCAAACGGAGAAATATTTTGTTAAAGTCTTCACAGTGATTTAACAACATACCATGGAGAGAGCATGTGCCACAGATGACGTGTGTGTGTTGTGGCGGTGCATACATACATATCTAGGTAGCGCCACATGGACTGACTACGTGGAATAGGTACTAGGCAGCTAGGTACCTAGGTATGTACGGGGTAGGTAAGTTTCATTATCAATTTTCTCAATTTCCAAAGCTCTTCAAGGTACCTACCTATCTATCCGTCAACTCGTACATATCGTCCTGTAATCCAGTCGGTTTACGCAATACATCCTCCCATTACTGACCTGCTAACCCCTCTCTATCCTCCTCTTCTGGGGGTGGATTCCTCTCCGTCCATGGCTCAAACAACTTTGACGTTCTCGATAATCCCCCCACAGTCTCCCAAATCAAAAGAAAAGCGAAGAGAGACATAACGACAAACATAAAATTCTCGGCTTTAAGATGACTGTGCGTCTCAGGTATGACAACGAGAATGATCGCCACTACTAACCTCATCCCAATTCGCGTGCTTTGGCCTAGGAAGAGCTCGCACTCGCCTTCTACCCGGTACAGCATCCCATATATCCAGAGGCAAAACATGCCAACTCCAAGTCCTCCGCCAAGGAGCCAGCGCTGTCCGTCCTCAAATTTCTCTATCGATGTACTCGCTGCTGCAACGTGGCCACCGATGAGGAACGATGCTGCCAGTGGTAGATGTAAGAGAAAGAAGCCGAAAGCTGTCCACGCAGATCGTCGAATTGGATGTGTTGCTCGAATACTGCCGTCGCCGCTCGAGTAAATCCAATTGAGCACAAATGCGATAATCAGTGTACAGACAGCCTTAGCATAGCCAGAGGTCAAGCCAATACCTGTCTTGTTGCCCACGATAATGCTATACACAAACTCGCCGAGGATGATGATGAAAAAGGCACCCATTCGGTCAATCTCATGCGCAATGTCCACTGCCGTGCTGTACGTTAGATGCAGCTTTTTCTTGATCCAAGGACTGAGCGTAAGTGCCCACGTCGCCTCTTGGTAAAAGATGGCCACGGCGACGACGGCGGCCTTTGCACGGATACTGACGCTCTCAAAGAAGAGCGGGATGGTTATGAGAAGACCGAAAAACATGAATCCGGCCATGATGCGAGCCTGGGCGCGATGTTGGTACGCAGCGAACGAGGTGATGAGAAATACGACGAGGGTGGTGAAGCGAGCGGCGAGGTATGCTCCAACCGTGGTGCGCATTGCAGAGATGTCTAGATCGGCATCGTTGGCGTTGTTGGCGTAGAGAACCAGGAGGGCCATGACCCAGAGTATGACCAGCCGCTGTAATAGGTCGTCGGTGTAGTATGAGTTCATGATCTCCCGGAGATCAGCCCAGATGTGCCATGCTGGCGCAAAGATGAGTATATACTTGGCGAGATGAGCGCCATCTGGATTCTCAGCCAGCTCGTCGCTGAAGTTGGCGACAATGGCGACGTCTAGAGTATCATGAGTTAGCTGGGTTCAATCTTCAATTGAAGGGATGAGGTTATATACATAAAAGGTCCAGGAAGAGCTCAAATCGTCCAGCTTGACGCTCTTCTTCCTTTTCCTTGTAGAGCTGCCCCTTGTAGAACCATTGCAACGCTCTGGGTTTCTTAATGAGGAAGCAATCCGCCTTGGCGTGCTCTTGTAGCTCGTTGCAATTCATATTGAGGCTTCAATTGGTATTGAATGAGGAGAAGAAGATGAGGGTGAAGCTATGTACTGTTAGTATTGGCTTTCATATACTTGTGTCTCTCCCTCAGCCGCACCTATCTAATGTTTGAGGAAAGCTGACTGGTTCTTACCAAGCCATGCACGGCATTACACATGCAGCCATTGTGAGATGGTTGGCTGAAAGCCTGAATGCTACGTTAGGTACACTACACTGCTTTGAGACATTGAATAACTACACAGCATTTCCGGTCAATGGCAGCTCGATCATAACCCTATAGAAACTGAGCACAAATTGAGATAGATATTCTTAAGATTATCGTCTCGCAATGATTCCATAATCAATCTCAAACCTTTGACTTCATCACCAAACCTTGGCTGGAGACGAACCTGTGTACTAACACCAGGGTCGGCCGCTCTGGTTTTGAACCCCTCTCTCGTTCCACCAACCACTTACTTACTTGCTTGCCTACCCACTTCGACTTAGATGCAAAGCTCTTACTACAAGACTGACTGTACTTCAACATTTTCTCGGAAAAATTATATCTTCCAAACACCTTGAACCCTTATTTTGATTGTATATTCCCATATCTACGCCATGCTATAACACGCTATACCCCTCTTCAAAAGGTGACACTATTCGCGTGTTCATTAACACGATCCATGAGCTTGCTGAGTTTGCTATCATCTTCTCCACCAATGACAAGTTCTACCAAACTGCTGCCTGACTCCTCATCCTCATACCAGCTTACTACACACATACGGCCCTCCTGGAATTCACCCCGGAACATGTCCAGAAACTCATTGCGCCGTTGTTGCACGTCGATGGAAAAGGCTGACGCGAGGTTGAGGCCCCGACTAGTGAAATGAGTCTGTAACAAGGGCAGACAGCAGGATCCTGTCGTCCGCGCGTTCAGGTCGACAATGTGGAATGTCCCGTCTGCACCCTCGAGGACATCTGCGCCAGCGGGACCAATGTAGCCATATAATTGAAGCCAATCTGAGACTTGGTTAAGTAATGAGTTAAACTTGAGTTGCAGCTTCTTCTGCTGGCGGTAGTCGATAATGCTGCCAATCCATGCCGTACCGCCCTCGATCATCTGTCTCGATACTCCAAGGAACACAGGCTGTCGACCCTTCTCATTCACAAAGAACGTGACACCATAGTCACCGACGGGATCCTGGATCATGTCTGAGAAGAGGATCGTTGCGGGCTCGAGATGCGAGTTACCCGCGTTGACAGCCGAGAGAAGACGGTTTAGGAAACCTTTGCCCATGTCCTCGACAATCTTCTGACGCTCATCCTCAGTTTTCACGATAAACGTCCCCGCGCCACCAAAGGTCGCCTGGTTCTTGAGCACAAATGGCAGTGGATGAGAGTTGAGACCCTCATACAGCCGTAGACTTTGCTCCTTCAGCCACGTTCCGCGTGCGCCCTCGCAATCGTCAGGAATGACGAAGCCGTCTAGACCACTGCCAATACAGATTGCACAACACGATTGTGAATCTGTAGGGAAGCCTTGGACGGTCACGGCGACGCAGTTAGGTGTGGGAAGACCAGAGTCTGCCAGTGCGCGCTTCGAGTTGAGAAACCAGTGCGTCTCGAGCGGCACGATATTATTGTACCGCTCTAGATCATCGTTGATGACTTTGACAGCGATAAAGTCGATGCCTGTCTCCTCAATTGGAATGGACTCGGGGCCTTCGCAGAAGACAGGTTGCGGCCTCTGGTAATCAGGTAGCGTGGCCAGAGTCTTGACGACTTGTTTTCGGTCGTAGTCTCGTCTTTGTGAGGATGCGTCCATATGAAAGAAAATCGCTGGAGCAGCACCACAGATGAAGGCATCGCGCTGGTTAACAAGGGAGAGGTACTTAATGGCGGTTGTTGTGTCTTCATTCTTGGTTCGTGATGTGCCATTACTGCTCGTGAAGGGTCCGTCTTGGTAGATGTACTTGCGGTTAGGAGAGATCTTGTCACTCAGCGGTACAAGGGCACTGAAGCCGCTGAGGACTTGACCGATGCGCTTATCGCCATATTCACTCCCTGATTGACGATAGAGCTCTGCGAGAGTTGTATCTAATACCACTGTGGGTAGTTTCATGGCTTTTGTTTTGTCTGTGGCTCTCATTATGGGGATGAGATATCTTGGATGAGGACTAGTTCAAGGCTGGGAAATATTTCTCTCTCTCTCTCTCTATATA